>JARQOC010000759.1:0-61748 GCA_033576535.1 Allobates femoralis | reverse complement strand
AAGATGTTGGAGTGATTTGGGGGGGGGAGGGTGGGAAGGAAAGGGAGGAAAAAACGGAAATTATCCTTGTAATTGGTATTGTGTCTCTAAGAAGTTATACCATCAATGTCTGTCACACCTCACTCAAAGTCAGGCCAGATGAAACTTACTACGTGTTGATATTCATCATGAAAAAATTCTGGGACCCGAGCGGGAGGCTTCCGATGGTTAGGTGGGCCTCCTGGAATGTTAAGGGACTGCGCTCCCCGGCAAAGCGCATGATGATCCTGCGCCATCTTAAGAGACTACATGTGGACATAGCGTTGCTTCAGGAGACCCACCTGGCCGCGGAGGACTTCTTTCGCCTTAAAAAATTATGGGTGGGGGAGGTCTATGGTTCGGGAGCAATAGAAAAAAAGGCGGGAGTTATAATTCTGATACATAGGTCACTAGCCCACACAATACTATCTACTTCGCAAGACAAGGAAGGTAGGATAATACAAGTAAAGTTACAAATACATAACGACACCTTTAATATCTACAATATTTATGCCCCTAACGGAAAACAGAAACCCTTCTTCCAAAAATTACAAAACACTCTGCTCCTAGATAATGAGATCACTAAAATAATCGGTGGAGACTTTAATACGGTCATGAAAGAGGAAGAGGATAGACGCACGACCTCACAAACTCACTTGAGAAAGCAAGCAGGAGGTAGATCAGGTGACTATAGTATTTTGGAAAACCTAGTGGGAGAAACTGGATTGTTGGATGCTTGGAGGTTAGTGAACCCACTGGGTAGAGAATTTACCCACTTCTCGCACCCCCATGGGTCGTGGTCCAGATTGGATATGTTTTTTGTTTCACCCAAGATAATCCAACAAATGAAAGACATTAAAATTGAGGACATGCTGATCTCGGACCATAGCCCGTTGGTGTTAGAGACCAGGGACAAATTTGAGAAGGGATCCGATTATTTATGGAGATTTCCCGACACGTTTGTCAGAGAAGAAAACTTCATTAACTTACTGGGAGAATGGTGGTCACACTTCTCTTCTGACAATCGTGAACATAGATCTGACCCAGCTCTATACTGGGAAACGGCAAAAACAGTGTTACGAGGGCATATCATGGCATATAGCATGAGGATTAAGCGTCAAATTAAAGACAAATTTCTTCAAACCAGTCTAGTGGTAAGAGAAGCGTATACACGCTATCAATCCACAATGGCAGCTCCTGACAGAGATAAGTGGATACAGGCAAAGAGAGATTTTGATGTTTGGGCGGGAAAGCGGGAAGATATTTATAAAAATCGTTTAGAATTAGAGCTCCAGAAATTCGGAGACAAGGCAGGACGCCTATTAGCTAGGTTAGCTAAGGGTAGACATAAACCCTCCCCGATACAAGCGATAGTGGACACCCATGGCACCACTTGGCATGACCCCAAGAACATCTCTAGAGTGTTGGGCAGATATTATACCTCTCTTTACACAGAGATCAACGCTGATAACCCAGACAGCCCTGACTGGTTGGGGGGGATCACACTGCCAGCTGTTTCCCAGGAGGATGTGCAATTTCTTAATAGCCCAATCACAACTGACGAAATTGAATCGGCTATACGTCATTTAAACCCGGGCAAAGCACCCGGTCCAGACGGCTACAATGGGGCTTTTTTCAAGTCATTGAGGGAGCAGATCACTCCGGTGTTATGCGACCTATTTAATTCTATATTGGGTGGGGCTCCTATACCGGAGAGAATGAATCTAGCTTATATCAAATTGATACCTAAACCAGGGAAAACACCCACAGACCCGGCAAACTATAGACCGATCTCACTAATAAATCAAGACTTGAAGCTCCTCTCCAAGATTCTGGCTGACAGACTGGCGGTGATCCTACCCAAACTGATACCCGCACACCAGGCGGGCTTTGTTAAGGGGAGGTTAACCACTACAAATATTAGAAAAGCAATGCTGATGATAGACGTGATGGGAAAGAAAACAAAGACTAACGGTGGTAACCCAGCCATGATCACTCTAGATGCTGAAAAAGCATTCGATAATGTCAGATGGTCATGGCTGGGTAAAGTGCTTGACTCCGTGGGTATACGAGGCCCCTTCAGACAATATATTAATGCATTATATAGCAACCCCAAAGCTTGTATTAGTACCCCCGGTTTCCTATCGGATTCTTTCATCCTCCAAAAGGGAACGAGACAGGGCTGCCCATTATCGCCCCTGTTATTCAATTTGGCTATAGAACCTCTGGCACTACATCTGGAACGTCATAACACCTACGAGGGTTTTAAGATAGGGAATGCCGAAGTCAAGCTTTCACTTTTTGCTGACGATATTATCTTATATGTACAGAAACCAGAGAGGACCTTCCAGATATATTGTCAGACATAGAGGAATGGGGTAGATATTCAGGTTTTTCTTTAAACAAAGACAAATGTGAAGTCCTCTTTATAAACCAAGAAGAAGGAGCACAAAAGGGAGACCATTTTTGCGGACTACCTGTGGCGAAACATAGCCTCAAATATCTAGGAATACACTTAGCCAGGTCCAGTGGGATGACATATAAACTTAACTTTTTACCGATCATTACAAAAATAGAACAGGAGCTGGGAAGATGGGTGGGACTGCCGCTGTCTCTGCTGGGACGCTGCCATTTACTCAAAATGATGAGCTTCTCAAAACTGCTTTATCCTCTCCAAACCATTCCTATGTTAATGAAACATACTGATATTATAAGAATTAACAAAGCGTTTACAAAATTCTTATGGAGAGGAAAGAGATCTAGACTAGCCTTTAGGACACTAATACAACCCAAACAAGAGGGGGGACTGCAGCTTCCTGATGTTAGGGGATATAATCTAGCATGCAACCTCCGTTATGTACTAGATTGGATTAAGGGAACAAGTAAGTTTACAGACTCAGAACTGGAGGGAGAATGGGCTAAACCCTGGGATCTATCCGCTTTATTACATTCTCCGTTGTCCTGCCTTCCGGCCACCCTGAAACACACAGTAATTTATAGAGATACCATCATAACATGGAGAGAGGTCAGGAAAAAACTCAAACTGGCTTGGAAGGTCTCCAAAAGACTCAATCCGTGGAGATGCCCGGCCTTTGGGTTGGGACGTGACAACTCTCTATTTAAAACTTGGAAAGCAAAAGGGGTCAACACACTAGAAGACCTCATAAATTTTGAGGAACGAAGGTGGATGACGGAGAAAGAGGTGCTGACTACTTTTAATTTACCAGAATTTCAGGCGATACAATACCGCCAGTTGAATTATCATCTCCTTTCACATCTGCGGGACCTCTCTGGGGAGGTTGATAATAATTTATGGTCCGAAATATTAAATTTAAATGAAGGTGATGTATCAATCACCTCGCTATATACTAAAATACAACAAGTACTACGCCCGCGAGGGAGGAGAGGGTTCTTCAACAAATGGCGAAAACACATTAAAGATCCGGAACTCACCCAGAAAATTCTAGAAGGGTGGGGGCTTATGAGACGATACGTTACCAACGAGAGATGGAGAGATTCCCAATTCAGGATTATGCATGGGACTATTCAGGGTTTTAATGTTCCCCCCTCCCAAGCCAATCAGGAGAGATGGATTCACTGCCCAAAGTGTAAACTTGAGATGACAGACATAGAACATGGGCTTTGGTCTTGCCCTGAGTCAACAAACTATTGGAAAAAGGTGATCACTTGGGCCAAGGAGATATGTGGGGATATGGAGGATCTAGACCCGTTGCGCTGGATCTTCCACTATCAGACAGATACTGGAGCTCTCAGACACCCACATGTCCTATGGCATTATATTGCGATAATAGCTAAAAGACTCCTTCTACAATATTGGCTCAATGACAGACCCCCAGACCTGAACCAGATCAAATTGATGATGCGCCATACTCTGACGCTTGAATCGATGGACGCGCTACGCAGTCCTACTAAACTAACCAAGAAATTCTTTTACAAATGGCAAATATTTATCGAAAACGAATTCTCAGATGGTGACATAACCAAATTTATGCTACCCTTTCGTTCGATGATTTGGTATGCGGAAAAGGAGTTAGAAGGGACACTAGGCAGACTGAGGTGTGATGGTTAAATGGTTAAAAGGACAAAAAACTGATATGGATCTTGAATTGGTTTTTATATAACATGTTCATATTTACTTGCGATCTCAAAACACGATAGGAAGAATGGATGATTTCCGAAGTGGGTGGGGTAGGGTTTATTGAAAGTTAAGAGATGTAAATGCAACTAGATAAAGGCTGTTAATGCCAGTTAAAGCTTTTTGTTTCGTGTAACAATATGTTGGATATGCTTATCCTAATACTATGTAACCGATGTAATGTTAAAAACCCAATAAAAATATGGTTCAAAAAAAAAAAACATCACATCCCCCTGATGACAGGAATACCACACACACACTGTCTTGGGTGCAGTACCCCTTCTGTGGCGCACTGACCAGTGGGGCACCACATATGCGTATATATATATTGTTAAATGGCTGGTTTCTTGTCTGAGCCTCTCAGCACTAGCCAATGGCAGTTGGAGGCAGATGCCATTTTTTCACATCAGTCAAGCACAAATGCAGATAAAGTCACTGTTCTCAAAATATTTAATGACCTGTACAGCTGCTATAAAAACAACATAAAGTTCTGGTGGGAAGTTCAATCCCTGATTAGATACATCCAACAGGGAATCATTTCAAAGGGCTTGAGAATTCCCATTGTCCCTGCTGATAGAGCTAAAAGTTAGGCTGCCTTCACACTTGCAGATGGATCTGCAGCGTTTTGCAGATGCATCTGCAAGTGTGAGCATGCTGACCGCGGCCCCTATGTTTATAATAGGGCGCACGCGGTGTGAAAGCTCTCATTCACTCCTATATGTGTACTGTCAGCAGGCGTATGCCTGCTTACAGATCACACTCTCCCGCCCGCAGCATGGACGCTACATCTCGCGTCCACAGTGCGGACGGGAGTGTGTGATCTGTCAGCAGGCATACGCCTGCTGACAGTACACATATAGGAGTGAATGAGAGCTTTCACACCGCGTGCGCCCTATTATAAACATAGGGGCCGCGGTCAGCATGCTCACACTTGCAGATGCATCTGCAAAACGCTGCAGATCCATCTGCAAGTGTGAAGCCAGCCTTAGGCTGCCTTCACACTTGCAGATGCATCTGCAGCGTTTTGCAGATGCATCTGCAAGTATCAGCATGCAGACCGCGGTCCCTATGTTTATAATAGGGCGCACCGCGGTCTGAATGCTCTCATTGATTCCTATATGTGAGCCGTAAGCAGGCGTATGCCTGCTGACAGATCACACACTCCCGCCCCGCACCTTGGACGCAACATCTCGCGTCCATAGTGCGGGCGGGAGAGTGTGATCTGTCAGCAGGCATACGCCTGCTTACGGCTCACATATAGGAATCAATGAGAGCATTCACACCACGGCCGTGGTCTGCATGCTGATACTTGCAGATGCATCTGCAAAACGCTGCAGATGCATCTGCAAGTGTGAAGCCAGCCTTAGAACTGTGGCAAAAGCAATCAAGGAGAGTCTCTATTAAATTCATGCATCTCCTAGTAGAGGAGGAAAAAAGTACTCTAGATAAGACTTTAAAAGCACTAAATGAGTACATCAAGTACATCAAGCTGGACAAATAACCAGTTAAACAACCAGTTTCTGAATTTATCCTCCTATGACTTCTCTAACAAGGAACTAGAGGTCTTAAGAATGGGACTTAATTTTGTTCCTGCTGAATGTTTTGATGCCTTCATGTGGACAAAAGATCTAGCCCTTTTCAGCAGAAAATTAAAATGGAAAAATTTTTTCCATACCACCGAAAAGGAGAAACTTGACATCTTTGGTATTAGTAGAGATGACCAGGATACCCTGAATGATTTATTTGATGTTGAAGCCGAGACAAATAAAATCCCAGGCCATGGTCCCTTTACTACTCTGAAATATACCAGCAAAAAACTTCCTCCAAGTGGAAAGTTGGACGCCATTGAAATTTTCTTGAAAGTGGTCAATGAGGACCTGGCTAGATTAAGCAATAAAAAACAGGGAGAACGCCCCAATGTTAGCCATGAGGAGATGCATAATCTAGTAGAACTGTGCAAAAATGAATGCAACAGACAAAAGTGTCAATGTGGTCATTTTGGATCATGACACATATACCACCATGTGCCTTAATATTCTGAAAGATAGAACATATTATGGAAAGTAATCCGACTGAACAATTCACTAATGAGCTATACAAAATCCTTGTAAAAGGGCTTGAAGTCCAGTTAATTTCAAAGTATGAAATGGAATTACTGATGCACAAAACACCAGTAATACCAATTTTTATGCCCTGTCTAAGATCCATAAAGGGTTCGCCCCCTTAAGGGTAGGCCTATTGTTTCAGATATAGATTCTGTTACACAAAACGTCGGTATCTGGACAAAATCATGAGACCTTTCGTGCTTTGTACCTTATAGCAAAATTAGATGGAAAAACAATGGGTGATGTAACATTTTTCGCATCCACAGATGTGGAATCACTTTACAGTTCTATTCATCACAAGTTAGGACTAAAAGCAATCCAACATTTCCTCAGAGCTAGGGGGAGACATTTTGAACTTCATAATCTTTTTTTTGTATTTAACTTTGTCTTAACACACAACTATTCCCTGTTCTCCAATGCATTTTACCACCAGCTCAGGGGCACCACGATGGGGAGCTCAGCAGCCCAATCGTACGCAAATTTGCTCCTGGGCTGGTTGTAGGACGTGTGTGTTTTTACCGACTCTATGAGTGCTTGGACCCAACATGTTGCCTTTTGGGGCCGTTACATCGATGACATGTTGGTCCTTTGGACAGGTACAAAAGAATCTTTTTCAGCCTTTGTTAAGGAACTTAATAATAACAATCTAGGACTTTTCTTCACATTTGAGATAAACAAAGATAAGCTATCCTTCCTGTTCATCCTCCTGACCAAAGATTCAAAAGGCCAGATACTAACAACCATCTATAGAAAACCTACTGCAGCTAATAATTTGTTGCATTGGATTAACCACTATCCTGTCCAATTGAAGAGCATTGTCACAAAGGGACAATATCTTAGGTTACGGCGGAATTGTTTTGGAAAGGAGGAATTCCATCATCAAGCCAGGGATCTGAAGAATAGATTTTTGGAGAGGGGCTACCCTAAATCAGTATTATCATCAGCTTATAAAAATGCACTAGCACAAACCAGAGATTCCTTATTGACCCCCAAATAAAAAAAGAAAGTAGTACGTCCATAACAAGAATCATAGGCATATTTGATGCTTGTAATAGAAAAGTATTTAACCTGTTGAAGGAGCACTGGAATATTTTACTAGCTGACCCTGATTTAAAGGAATTTGTTATTCTGCACCTGAAGAACATCTCTAGAATTTGCCCCTTTCTCACCTTGGAAACCACAAAAACCCTCGCTGTGGCCCTGATTTACTCCCACCTTGACTATTGTAATTCACTTTTAATCGGCCTCCCCCGCATTACACTCTCCCCTCTCCAGTCCATCCTTAATGCAGCAGCCAGGATCACCAATCTAGCTAACCGTTACTCGGACGCTTCTCCTCTATGCCAGTCATTGCACTGGCTGCCTATACACAATAAGATCCAATTCAAACTGCTTGTTCTCACCCACAAAGCTCTTCACAGTGCATCATCTCCCTACCTCTCTACCCTCATCTCTGTCTATCACCCCACCCGTTCTCTTCGCTCTGGAAGTGACTTTAGACTCATTTCTGCATTAATCCAAACGTCAAACTCCCAACTCTAAGACTTCTCCCAAGCCGCACCAATTCTCTGGAATGCTCTACCCCAAAAAATTAGGTGTATACACAACTTACATAGTTTCAGGCGATCCCTAAAAACACATCTTTTTAGGGCAGCCTATCCCTAGTCAAAGTCATTTAGACATAGCCTATCGGCTCTACCAGTCTCAAGTGGATCACAAATAATGGTTGGTGGCCACTTATGCTGCTCCTATCTGTTCCCCATTTCATCAAGTTGACTATACCATCATTGTAAATAAGCCCCTGTACTTTGTGTCACCCCCACCTCATTGTTAGATTGTTAGCTGTTATGAGCTGGGCTGTCATTATTTTGCTCTAATTATTTTTATTATGCTTTGTATTGTATTTTGTATTGTATTGTATTTTTTGATAACTGTTTCCTATGATTGTTTGAATATGAACCTTTGAATTGTAAAGCGCTGCGGAATATTTTGGCGCTATATAAATAAAGATTATTATTATTATCGTTAAGCCACTTTGTAATTAATTTGGCAGTATGCATAGGGTCATTGTCCATTTGGAAGACCCATTTCCACCCAAGCTTTAATTTCCTGGCTGATGTCTTGAGATTTTGCTTCAGAATTGTCACATAATCTTCTTTCCACTTGATTTGGGAATCCCACCCCCACATATGCTTCCACAGGTCCACCTGTTGTTTATGTCATGGTTTGGGATGAGACCTTCCAGCTGACCTGCCACGTCACAAGGCCTTTTCCTCAGAAGTCTCTGAACCATCATCACAGTTTTTTAATTTCTGCCTCCCAGGACCAGGAGATTAGTAGAATGCACCTTTGGCATTTTGTGGCTAAATAGAGGGTTTTGTTATCAGTCCTCCAATTAAGACCACAAAAAGTGAATGGCGTCATTTAGGCATATGTCATTCTCCATAATTTAACTAGCATTCATGATAGGCCATTGTCCAAGGATGCTGTGCGTGGCATACCTATACAGAAGGCATTACCAACGTCCCATGAAGTAACATGCTGTGACCCCCTCTGGCATCTGAGGTCAAGACATGTTCTGCGATTACTTTGTGTCCCCAGATGTTGTTGAATGAGATGGTTTGTGGTTTTTTTTGTGGTAAATACCTCTTTATATTTATTGTGTCTCCAATATTACGCTATGTATGTAGACATTAAAAACACTGCTTATACGTGAACAATTTTGTCTTTATTTTGCCACAAAAAACACAAAATTAAAAGCCTGCTCTGGGCTGTAATAAAAGTAAGGCACATGTTGCCAACATACCGTATATGTAGTTTGTTTGCTTCACAAAATACACAAATGTAAATAACTTAAATAAATTAGAAATTGGAATAGGTGTGAGGGGATCAGGTGGGGGAGGGGGATCTGCTGGAGGGGATTGGTAGGGTTGGGGGGTAATGGGTTTGTTAAAGATGAGGGGCATTAATTGTAATGGGGTCGGTATTGTGGTTGGTGGAATTGGGCCAAGGGTGCCGCTTCAATTGCCCCATAAGCAGCCTCATGATGGTTGGCTTGCTGGCAGATATGAGCCATTGCTCCTGCACCTTGACCCAGGTTGTATTGGCCTTGTGAGGGACCTACTCCTTGGGCTCTTAACTGGTAATGTCCCAGGTGGTAGACAGCCTGTCCAGGGTTTGGGGTTACAGGAGGAGGTGTTGATAGTGGTGTGCGCTCAGCAGGTTGTAGCAGCTGCATATTGCCTCTTGGTCTGCTTAGGTCATGCAGTGCTGTTAAGGCTTTATGGGGGTTGTTGGGTGGAATGGCCAAGTGTATGAGCTGCATAATGGCAGTCTTCACAGGGAGTTGGTTATCTTTGGGGATATCCCTCAGATGGTGCACAAGGTTCCGGCCAAAGGCTTCATCACCATCGGCATTTATGGTGCTAGATAGATAGTCGTTGACTCGACTCTCTACCTTGCGCTGACTTGAGTGACCGAGGGTCTTCCTCCTTCGTCGGGTCCTACGGGCAATGAATCTAGCCTGGGGGGAGCTATCTAAGGTTAAAGTAGGACTGCTGCTCAGCATATACTCCGCCTCATCTTCATTTTGTGCCTGCCTTGAAGTTGCAGGGGCCTCCTCCTTGTGGCCCTCCCATGGCTCTGATTCCGATAGAGAATCATTATTGTGGATGTTAGTTGTGGTCCTGCAAGGAAAAAGATTTTTAGAATGTCTTCCCCAAAAAAATGTGTTTAATTTTTTCTTGGCTAAGCAGCAAGCATACAAACTTACGGACAAAGCTCCACGACAGGTGCCAAAAAATTGAGCCTGTCAAAATATATATAGGGCTTCTTTTTGGATTCTCCTGCCCCACTCTTATGCTGCTGGTACTCTCTACGATAATGGTCTCTGCAGCTCCACCATCGTCTTGTAACATTATTAACTGTTTATGGGGAAAATAAGTAAAAAAGCTTAGTAGTAATGTTTGCTGAATACTAAAACATAGCTAAAATTCATGCATCATGCAAAAGCTGACGGTGGCCTAAGCAGTGTGCCCCTTTGAACACATGTTGTGACCAAGAATAGTATAATCAATACACTAGTATTAGAAAGCCCCATTACCTAGATTCTTACAAAGAGACACCTAAACTTTAGGCCACCCCTCCACTATTATATTGTGGAAACCAGGGGCGGACATATCATTGGTGAAGCATGTGCAGCTGCACAGGGGACCAAGATGTAAGGTGGCCCATTTTACCATCAAAGCAGCTATTGGATTTCAAAGGGCCCTTTTACTGTTCTTGCACAGGGCCCTTTTCCATCCATGACCGCCAGTGATAGAAACACATATGAGGATGTGGCATAAACAATTTTAACTAGGCCTGTGTCAACTGTCTCCTAGACCGGATGGAAACAGGTTATTTAGTGATGGGAATGGTTAGTTCGTTGTATTACCAATGAGTTAATGTTGCCGTGTTTCAAGTGCTGTATGTGATTTATGTCATTTGTATGCATGTATGATAAGGTTTCCAAATTAAACATTGCTACCTAGTACTGCAAAAATCTATGTAATTAAACTGCACCAAAGAATTACTTTCCAATCCATATCATATGTCAATATAGATTACTAACACTTCTATATATTGAATATATTTTTTGGACATTTATATCAAACGGACCAATCACAGTTATCAAGTAATAAAACAATTTCCCCGAGGGAAAGAGAACAAAAAACGATTCTAGGGTCCAAATTTTATGAAACAGTGTAATTTTTTATTTGATGTGCAAAACAAGGGTGGGGGTAAGGTTACAAAACCATAGCATTCACAGGTCTCACACAGAGTATAAATATATATATATATATATATATATATAATATATATATAGTTTTTTTCATTATTTCTTTCTATATATGTATATATACAAAAACAGGTTTAGAAAAGTTTATACAGATATGCAGGCTCACATTTTATATGATGTCAAATATAATCCTAAACTATCTCTATATTGCACTTGCCCAATAATTTCATATTAATATACTTACAACTATCCTAAGTCTAGAGGAGAATTAAACTCACCAGGGGTGACTCTATGATCTAAACAATCCTGCCACAATTCAATGTTAGATCCAAAATATATCACCATTAGTGGCTTTACAAAGGATAAAAACAGCGCTGAGAGTCCAGCTGACAATCCCGAATATATGATTAGGTCCTTCCCACGGGACACTTTCTCCGCTTAAGGAGAGTGTGCTCACAGATGGAGGAATTTGAAAAACAGGCCGCAGACCTCAAAGATAGGTTTATTGGCGTTCTATTAGAAAAGCTTACAATAGAGCTAAATACTCTACACGGGACCAACTATTGTATTCACAGATGGGTCGGAAGAATACCAACATAATTAGATTCATTACTGGGTACAATAGTGGTTTTGGTAAAATAAGAAAAGCCTTGGAGAGATCTTGGCATATCCTGCAGGCAGATTCTGGTCTAGCAAAAATTCTACCATCACGTCCTCAAATGACCATTAGACGTGGCAGGAATCTAGAGGATCATTTAATTAGAAGCCACTATGATGGTTATGAGAAGAAAACTTTCCTTGATAAATTCCCGTTTCCAACGGGGTGCTCGCCATGTGGTAAATGTATTGCTTGTCCTAATATTGAACGTTGCAATTCATTTATGGATTCCAATGGATCAAAAATATATATGATCAAACAACGGATCACCTGTGAGTCGAGATGGGTGATTTATTATGGGGTATGTCCCTGCATTAAGATATATGTGGGGCTCACTAGCCGTCAACTTAAAGTACGGTTGAGAGGGCATACATTGGGGATTGAGGTGGCTAGAGAAATAGAGGATGAGATATCAATAAAACCGATCCCCAGGCATTTTAAGAAATACCATCATTGCAATAGTAAGGGATTTAAAGTGCGGAGTATTGAGCTCGTCGATCTAGGCATTCGTGGTGGAAATGTTACAGTCAAATTAGTCCAACTAGAAACCGGTTGGATTTGGACGTTGAAAACCGTCTAACCAGCAGGCCTAAAGGAGAATATCAGTTATGTTCCCTTTTTGTGAAGTCTTTATCCCACGTTAGGGTATACGTGGTTTTAGATTGTATATTAATTTTTTTAAATAATGTTTTTATTATTTTCTAGTACTGAGTAATGGATGCCTGTCTGGGACCTTAATATGTTATATTGCTATATAGAAAACGGACTTATACATGTTGACGACTAAAGAAACATCATCTTAAACTAATACGGCGAACATATATTATTATCTTTCCATGTAAATTACATGTGAATATATGTTTCAATCATTTTGAGCTAGAATATGATATTATTTGTGTATAGTTATATTGAGATAATGAGTATATATGCTCTCCACGGATTTGTACACGTGACCTAATGAGATACAAACTATTATTTTACTGTACACATTATGGAGACTCTTAATGGTTGTAAATTATGATATAGTACATGGTTACCAACACATATGTTGAAAGTTACAGATATTTAAAACCATAGGCAGCTTATCACATGGTTGGTGATAGAGTTACAGAAGACTTGCTATAATGAGTTAACTTAGATTAATCACCATGGTTGAGAGGTTAGCTGCATATATGAGTATACAATGCAGGTTGAGGTGTTGTGAGATTTGTCCACAATATTGGTATGCTACAATTATTATCAGTTTGGTGATGCTCTGGGTGCAAAATTAGATCTTGGCCACCAGGTCTGTATATCTTAAGCCTTTGGCTGTACCTTGTTATCAACCATCTAACATATAGGCAGCATTAATGCATACACTGTGGTGCCTAATATACATGTACAATATAGTATAGGTATTTATATGTATACAGGACCCCCAGACTCTCTATGCCGTACGGGTGCTTCTTTTGTGCATTAGGATCCGCTCATTAGTAAGGCATATCTTTAGAGGAGGTGCTGCGGGTCATGTGACCTGCAGCCACTCCCCTCCATAACGCCGCTGATGACGCGGGACCTGACGTGGCGCAAGGGATAAGCGTCCGCTGCCTTGGCAACTAGAGTGGCACCTGATTGGATATCAGTTCTATTTTAACCCGCCCCTACCCCTCACTCACATGCCCTCCAAAGAAGGTGAAAACTCAGAAATGTGCATAAGGGTGCAGGCATTATACAAACAGGAGCAATAAATCAGGTATGAGAATGCCAGATTATAACTTACAGGCTGATGACTAAGGCTGGTTTCACACTGCGGTCAGATCAGGTCAGGTCAGGTCAGGTTTTGTGTTTCAAAACCAGGAGTGACTCCAAAACCTAGAACAGGTGTCAAACTTTCAATTATACTTTTTCTCTGCAAGTTCCTCTCCTGGTTTTGAAACAAAAAACCTGACCTGACCTGACCTGACCTGATCTGACCGCAGCGTGAAGCCAGCCTTACCAGCTGGATTATCAGCGCTGGTGTTGGAATAAATCCTTTGTAAAGCCACTAATGGTGATATATATTGGATCTAACATTGAATTGTGGCAGGATTGTTTGGATCACAGAGTCTCCCCTGGTGAGTTTAATTCTCCTCTAGACTTAGGTTAGTTGTAAGTATATTAATACATATATATAAAGAGAAAATGAAAAAACTAAAAACTATATACATTTATACTCTGTGTGAGACCTGTGGATCCTATGGTTTTGTAACCTTACTCCCACCCCTTGTTTTGCACATCAAATAAAAAATTACACTGTTTCATAAAATTTGGACCGTAGAATCGTTTTTTGTTTTATTACTGCAAAATACTATGTAGGGCAACCCAAAGAAAACCAAATAATGGCCAACATACTCATATCCTTCCGCTGGTCACTAGTGCTGGTTTTATATGCAGGGAACAGTTGTCGGGTTATAGAAACCCAAGATGCATCGCGTTTCGCCCGGTCTGAATATTCGGGGTCCCTCGTGTCCCACAATTCAGGACGCTCCTTCACCAGAAACAGGAGCATCTCCACATTCAGATATCTGGGCATTGTCATGGTTCCCGTGGAAACGTGGCAGTTATTAGCTCGTTGGTCTGGCTTTAACCCCTTCACACACTGACAACTTCCTGTTTTTTTTTTTATATACATTTAAATAACTTTATTCCTTAATTGCTCTTTTTAAACCAGAAGGTGCATGGATCATCTGTGTGACATGCGTATAACTCTTCAGTTTGTCATGCGTACGTCATATGTATGGGTCATCTGTGTGATATGTGTATTAGGGGCCTTTCACATCAGCGTTTTTCCTGATGTGCGGCAGATCCAGCAGATTTACTACATCTGCTGCCTAACGGCTGCCCATGCATTGTCTATGGGGCTTGCAGTCCGGTGCGGCAAGTATGGTTACGCTGGATCGACCGGATCCGGCACTTGCGGCTGTGAAAAAAAAAAGCAGCAATCAGCGTATTTTTTTCTCGTGCGCAAGTGCCGGATCTTCTGAATCTGGCAGAACCACACTTGCCAAACACGAACGCAAGCCCCATAAATAATGCATGGGGCTTGCCGGGGACGGGCCACAAGTTGGCCGTTAGACAACCGATCTGGCAGATGCGGCGCCACCTGCCGGATCGTCTGCAAACATCAGCAAAACGCTGATGTGAAAGGGGCTTTTCTCCTCAGTCTATCATGCATACATCATATGTATGGGTCATCAGTATGATATGTGTTTGACACCGGATGACCCATATGTATGACTACGCATGACACACTGAGGAATTATGCGCATGTCACACGGATGACCCATAACTCCTCAGTGTGTCATGTGTATGTCATATGTATGGGTCATCCGTGTGACATGCTTGTCTCCTCAGTGTGTCATGCGTACATCATGCGTATGGATAATGTGTAACTTGCATAGGTCTTGTGCATGATAATCATGTGACTGGCGAATGTAAGCCCAAGCTACACAAAACTTGCACCCATTGACTTGCATTGGCCAGGCTTATGTGATCTACGCCACCATATGCATCATGCTGCAAATTTTCCCTCGGCACGATATATAGCAGATGGACACTTCCTGATTATATAACAACAATGTGAGGGCAATCCAATATTTTATTGTATTGCTCTTGACATGCCCCTTCAAGGCCTTAGGATACTTGGAATCGGGCTTTGAGGCTTCATCACGGGGAACATGGGGACCGAGATCTGGCTCCATGACCCTGGCGGTATCATTAAAAGTTTGGTGTGGGTTGCTCTCTCTCTAAGGAATGGTAATCTGGCGAGGGGGGTTCATTCTGGGCAGGGATGACTAGACCTGGGGATACTTGTTAATTTTATGTGACGCCACCCGCAGGTTGTGGCTATAGATGGCCGTCGCTGCATGACAGTTCTCCTAGGGGCCGATGGTTGGGATGCAGCAATGTCCTAAAGCCCTCCATGGGTAGCTCGGGCAGCTTGAGGTACCTGAGTGAGTTAGTAGTTGGGTTCTGGTGCTTCTGAGGCGTTAAGAAAGTTCACAGACACAACGGGTTTCAGCCTTTAGTTCTTTTACTCACAGTCACTGCGCTGTAGCCCACTGAGTACTGGGTTCTTGGAGACAGAGATCCAGCTACTCCCGAGTAGTAGGATGGTACGTAATCGGCACCCCTTCTCTGTCCTTTCTTGGTCATCTCACACAGCCCTTGCCTTGCCAGTGTGGCGCCCCGCAATGAGTGCGTCACAGGAAGGTATTGCATCCCTAACAGAAGATGCAATATCGTCCGTCTCAGTGGTGAACAAGTTAAATCCAAAGCTCCATGTACCACATGCACCATCCAGAGGCAGAGGGCCAATCAGGTCCTGGTGGGAGGAGTGCGAGGTGTGGGAGAGACAAGGTCAAGGAATGAAGTCCAGCCAGATCTAACTGAGAGGGCACCATCAAGCGGTGACCCAGACAAGAAAGTGGGCAAGCAACCAAGCAACGGGTCCAAAGACACCCGAACCCAGTCTTACCGCTTCCGAGGTAGACAGTCGTCAATCGCTGTTCTGCAAAACCGGAGTGACGGAATAGCTTTATAGGAGCCCCTCACTAAAGCCACAACTTCTGCAGTCTTACCAGGGGGATACCTGCCACGGAGTTTAGGACCCTTGGTAGCCGGTTGAAGAACATGGAACAGGCAATCCAATAGAGAAACTCCAGTATCCCAACCTGGTGCAACCAGGCAGCATGGCAACAAAATAGAAAGGACAGTTAGTAAAGAAGGAACACTGTGGAGCTTTGGACAGAGACTGTTCATTACTGGGACTACCCGGTCCGTTACCTAACGAACTGTATTACCGTGTACCGTGCCAGAAATACAGTAAAGACCCGTTACAGAGAAGAATCGTGTCAGTGCCTTTCCTTCTCAAATGCTATTGACCCATGCATTCGTCAAACTAATTGAGCTGCCGTATTCCACTCAGTGCAGCTCCTGGCCCCAGGGACTACTGCTCATCCTATGGGGAGCATCCCATCTAGCTGACGCACATCCCCCGGAGGCCCAAGCATCTCCGGTGCCATCACCGGACACCCACAGGTGGCGTCACGAAACAAATAAGACTTTATCCCATATTTCCCCTACCCGTCCATTTGACCACCAGGCCCCATAGCCTCAGGCACAGAACCGTGACAAGGAATCAGCGCCTGAGACCTGAGAACCCGGCAACGGTGAGTCAAATCTGGTGTCCACGAACAGGATACGAACAGGCCCGTTTCCGACGGGTATTGTGTGCCTTACAAGACTTTTATCGGCCAAAAAGAACTTTTCCTGCCCTTTCTACTGGGCCAAAATGGCGGGTCCCGCCATGTGAAAAATGTGCTGGCCCAGGAGCGTGCCTCCGCCCCTCGTCGTGGGAGGACCATGGCAGAGGCGCCAAAATCCTTGCCCGCCCCGATTGCTGGAAACAACCGAGGGAGCGGGCTGAAGACTTCTGCCCACCCATGGACTGCAAAACAAAAAGGAAGTAGGTGTGGCAGGGTCTTTGCAACAAACCTCACTTCGGGAACCTGTACCTGGTTCCTACAAGCAGAGCAATGGCAACTTTAAGACTCCGTGAGCTGATGAGAGAGGTGGAGGAGGAAGCCCGTGCCGCCATTGTTAACCCCGGACCGGGTCCCGTTCTCACCATTGATGGGGACCCTGAGGTTTGGGAGACCGCACTCCAAGACTTGCGGATGCGGTTGATGGAGGCCACGGAGTGGACCATTAGGAGCTGGAGTGCGAACCTGGCCAGCCAACTACACCGAGCGGTGCACCATAGACTGACCACCCGCCTCGCTCCAGAACCGGAGACCAGGCCAGAACAAACAGAGGCCTACCTGGTTACCGGAGGAGATACACCACCGTCAACGGGTGCGGAGGAGGCTGAAAGAGAAGAAGCGGGCAGCCCAGAAGCCCCGCGGGATGAGACTGAGGAAGAAGAGGAGGACCTAGCGGTTGCAACACCCGACCAACCGGTGACCCCGACCTAGAGAGAGAGCCCCAACCTGCCGAGGAGCCGGATGTCGTCATCAAAGCTGTGGAGGGAGAAGACGACTCGAGTCCCAGTGAACCAGAGGACTCGGAGCATACCAGTTCCGAGGAGGAGGGCGAATCGGAAGTTCCCGCCGAGCAGGTACAAGCCGCTCGGGTTGAATGGTGTGGTGCCGCCGCAGCATCTGCCTCCAACAGCGACGTCCGTACACCGCTGCAAAGCTGCCGCCAATCCCAAACCTCAAACGGCACCGCGAATCGGAGGGACTACTTTCAACCGACCCGCCGGTCCGACGATGCCGAACGCCAGCACCGCAGATCCGAATGGTGGGTTCTAGAACAATAAAATCTACGGGTTCGAGCTGAGGCTCGCCGCCAGCCACCGATGGCGAATGAAATGCGCAAATGAGGTACTGTCACCACTTTCAATCTGGACAACGGGTGGGGTTTTGCCCAGGAGGGGGGGTATACGAAGAAATATTCATATCCCGCCGGGACGTTGAGTCCCACCTTCCAAAGGGTCACCCTGACCGAGACCTGTACCGGGGAGAGACAATCTCCTACGAGCGTCATGCCGGGCCCCGGGGGTGGTTTGCCCTCCGGGTCCGCAAATGTGAACCTCTTGCAGAAAAACAACTTTTCCCGTAACCTTACTTTTGAATATTTGAAAAAGAACTTTTCATGAGAACGTTTAAAGTTAGAATGGTGTAAAGAATTTCTCTGTACTGTTTGGGTTCCGTGACACATGGGGACAAGTGTAATTTCCCAAGGGGGAGTGTGGCGCCCCGCAACAAGTGCGTCACAGGAAGGTATTGCATCCCTAACAGAAGATGCAATATCGTCCTTCTCAGTGGTGAACAAGTTAAATCCAAAGCTCCATGTACCACATGCACCATCCAGAGGCAGAGGGCCAATCAGGTCCTGGTGGGAGGAGTGCGAGGTGTAGTGTGGGGAAAGAATTGAGAAGGAGAGTTAGAACGTGGAAGAGACAAGGTCAAGGACAGAAGTCCAGCCAGATCTAACTGAGAGGGCAACATCAAGCGGTGACCCAGACAAGAAAGTGGGCAAGCAACCAAGCAACGGGTCCAAAGACACCCGAGCCCAGTCCTACAAGATACCGGTTCCGAGGTAGACAGTCGTCCATTGCTGTTCTGCAAAACCGGAGTGACAGAATAGCTTTATAGGAGCCCCTCACTAAAGCCACAACTTCTGCAGTCTTACCAGGGGATACCCGCCACGGAGTTTAGGACCCTTTGTAGCCGGTTGAAGAACATGGAACAGGCAATCCAATAGAGAAACCCCAGTATCCCAACCTGGTGCAATAAGGCAGCACGGCAACAAAATAGAAAGGACAGTTAGTAAAGAAGGAACACTGTGGAGCTTTGGATAGAGACTGTTCATCACTGGGACCATCCGGTCCGTTACCTAACAAACTGTATTACAGTGTACCGTGCCAGAAATACAGTAAAGACCCGTTACAGAGAAGCATCGTGTCAGTGCCTTTCCTTCCGAACCTCTATTGACCCATGCATTCGTCAAACTAATTGAGCTGCCGTATTCCACTCAGTGCAGCTCCTGGCCCCGGGGACTACTGCTCATCCTGTGGGGAGCATCCCATCTAGCTGCCGCACATCCCCCGGAGGCCCAGGCATCGCCGGTGCCATCACCGGACACCCACAGGTGGCGTCACGAAACAAATAAGACTTTATCCCATATTTCCCCTACCTGTCCATTTGACCACCGGGCCCCACAGCCTCAGGCACGGAACCGTGACAGTGAATCAGCGCCTGAGACCTGAGAACCCGGCAACGGTGAGTCACCAGTCCTGCCTTGTGCCTCGCTACACAGAGCTCTGAGCCAGTGGCTGTGGGCTTTTCTTAGGGGTAAACCTGCAATATCTCACTTAGCCTTATGGTTGCCACCTTTTCAGCTGATGTGCGTGGAAGTCGACTGTGCCACCATGGAAGTGTCGCAGCCTCCGGGTTGCTAGCTGAGCCTGGTCTGTCTTCTCCACTAGTCTTTGGGTTCCCGGTGCCCCTTTCTTGCAGCCTGGTCCCTCCACTTGCCTGTGCCTGACAATGGATACGAGCCCCACGGGTGGATTGCTCACTTCCCGTGTCTCTGGGACCTTCTTTTCCTTGTGGAGCCACTTGGGTGCTGTTTCTGCTCCTCAGTCTGGCCTCAGGACGAGCTCTCATCAGCTTCAGTCCTCTATACATGTCTCAGGCATACTTGCGCTAGCTTCTCTCCAGTATGACCTCTGTTGTTCAACAGTCTCTCCTCAGCTGTTCTACTGCCTCTCCTCAGCTGATCAAATCTCGCCTCAACTGTTCAACTGTGTCTGCTGCGTTCTAGATCTGTATTTATACCCCTTTTTACATGTCCCACGTCATCTAAGTGTGTTCTTCCTGGCTTCACTCCTTCCCAAATGCTCACTCTAACCCCTTCCTTCACCACCCATCCCCACTAAAATGGTTCCTAGTGCGTAGTCTGGGTGTCCTAGTACCAGTCTGTACCCTCTTACCAGGGCCAGCGTCAGCACCCTGCATACCCGGGCAAGGGTTAGGGCCCTGAACAGCTGGGGGGGCCCACTGGCCATCAGGGACAGGCATCTCTGACAGCCAGGGGCCCATTAGGGACAGACAGCCCTGTTAACAAGGGGCACATCAGGCTGACTCAGCAAGAAGCTGAGTGCTAGTTGAGCTCCCAGTGCACATGGCTAATTTGCATGCGATGGAGATTAGCCATGTGCTGGCTCCAGGGAGCAGTGGAGCTTCCTCCTTTGCCTACTGTAGCAGAGTGATGAGTCATCACCCTGAGACCTCATACACTGCTGCAGGAAGGAGTAAGGAGGAGGAAGCTCCACAGTCCTGGCAGCCTGCTGCTATAAAGATGTGGTGGGGAAGAATCTGAGGAGGACACATCCCTGGGGGAGCGGATGGAAGCGGAGTATAATCAGTTTTTTTTTGTTTTTTTTTCTTACTGTGAGCAGCAGGATGGGGGATTATATGTAACATGGAGGCTGTGCTGACTGTATATAGAGGCTGTGCTCACTGTATATAGAGGTTTTGCTGACTGTATATAGAGTCTGTGTTGACTGTATATAGAGGCCGTGCTGGGGTATATAGAGGCTGTGCTGACTGTATGTAGAGTCTGTGCTGACTGTATATAGAGTCTGTGCTGATTGTATATAGAGGCTGTGCTGACTGTATTTAGAGGCTGTGCTGACTGTATATAGAGCAGTGTTTCTCAACTCCAGTTCTCAGGACCCACCAACACGTCGTGTTTTCAGGATTTCCTTAGTATTGCACAGGGGTTTGAATTACCCCCAGTGCAGGTGAATAAACTATCACCTGTGCAATACTAAGGAAATCCTGAAAACAAGATCTGTTGGTGGGTCCTGAGGACTGGAGTTGAGAAACGCTGATATAGAGGCTGTGCTGGGGTATATAGAGGCTGTGCTGACTGCATATAGAAGCTGTGCTGACTGTATATAGAAGCTGTGCTGGCTGTATATAGAGGCTGTGCTGGCTGTATATAGAGGCTGTGCTGACTGTATATAGAGGCTGTGCTGACTGTATACAGAGGCTGTGCTGGGGTATACAGAGGCTGTGCTGGTGGTATACAGAGGCTGTGCTGGTGGTATATAGAGGCTGTGCTGGTGGTATACAGAGGCTGTGCTGGTGGTATACAGAGGCTGTGCTGGTGGTATACGGAGGCTGTGCTGGCTGTATGCAGAGGCTGTGCTGGGGTAGACGGAGAATGCTGCTGAGGTATATGGAGACTGCTGTTGTGCTGTATTTATAATATGGAAGCTGTGCTGGGCTATATATACTATTTGGAGGCTGTGCTGGGCTATATATACTATTTGGAAGCTGTGCTGGGGTGTATATATAATATGGAAGCTGTGCTGGACTATATATATTATTTGGAGGCTGTGCTGTGCTGGATATATTATTTGGAGGCTGCTTCTGGGCTGCCACAGCTTCCAAATAATATATACAGCCCAGCACAGCCTCCAAATAATCTATATATAGTCCAGCACAGCTTCCATATTATACAGTATATACAGCCCAGCACAGCTTCCAAATAGTATATATAGCCCAGTACAGCCTCCAAATAATATATACAGCCTGCAGCCTCTATATTATATGTACAGCCCGGCAGTCTCCATATTATATTTACAACCCTGAACAGCCTCTATATTATATGTATACAGCCCACCCAGGAGCCTCTATATTACATATACACAGCCTGCAGCTTCTATATCATATTCATGAATCATAGTATGTGTTAAAGGGGCCCACTGAGACTGTTTCGCCCGGGGCCATCAAAAACCTGGAGCCGGCCCTGCCTCTTACCCATGAGTGGGATACTACACCCTAACAGGGGTGCAGTACCTCAGTAGCGACTGGATCCCCAGGGGCGCCACACTCTCCTCCGT
This sequence comes from Allobates femoralis, assembly GCA_033576535.1. Classification (NCBI taxonomy): domain Eukaryota; kingdom Metazoa; phylum Chordata; class Amphibia; order Anura; family Aromobatidae; genus Allobates; species Allobates femoralis. The sequence goes on along the minus strand of JARQOC010000759.1, from coordinate 39,593 downwards.
TGAAAACTCAAGTGGAACAGAGGCCTGATATTGTTTTACTGCAAAGTCTGTTAAAGCGATGGAGTGGTCGCTCTTTTTGCTTGGCTTGGAATACATTTTGTGATGATGTAAGTAAAACAGTGTTCCTGTCTGGGTGCACAAAGTCAGGGAGACAATAGAGCTCTTGATTTGCTACCTGAGAGGTCACAGTAATCACAGCTCGAGCTGTGACTGAACCGTCGATGATTAACACAATCATATTATGCAGCCATTGTGTTTTTTCATATAAACACTTGGTGAAATTCTGCATAATCCCAGTCCTAAAATAACAAATGACCTACATGCTTCAATGTCACTGTCCTATCAATCCATACTCTGCTCTATATTCTGTATAGTGTCTGCAACATTATTTACTGCAGAAATACGGCATGCCAGATATTTGATTTCCATTTGCAGATCACTTGGGAGAAAGTATTGGTAATCGTCTTGCATGCTGTAGGCATGGCCAGGAATAACAAAGGGAGCTGTTCTGGAGTGCGGCCTGCAAATCAGATTTAACGCGAAAGTCAACTTTACTGTATAAAGAAAAGCACAGGGGGCTCATTTATGAAAACTAGTGCAAAGGGAACAGATGTGACCCACGAGAGATACTATTGCCTGCGTGTCTATTAAATATTGGTATAAGAAGTTGTTTAAGTGAAAGAAGGAGCCAAATGTATTAGGCTCCATTTAGTAACTTCCAGCTCCTTAATGTTAGTTATTCTGTTACTGGAAAAATATGAATATATTGACTATTAGGGATGAGCGAGCATGTTTGCCGATACTCGGTGCTCGCCTGAGCATCACAGTACTCGGGGTGGGAGTACGGCGTCATCAGGTCTTTATAAGACTTGACCGCGCTGTGCTCGTCACTCTGCTCCACATTGTCAGCTAGTGTAGTGAGAGGTGCTGCTGATTGAGGGGCACATTTTGGGTCTTTTAGGTAGTGTAGGTGCTGGGATACAAAATCCATCAAAACAACAGTTCTTTTGAGGACTTATATAGCTATATACAGGCAGGCAGGGTATATAGCACATTTCGGTGTACCACAAGAGGCTGTATACCAGTCAACACATCTGGGGCTGGTGTACAGGCTTCTAATATCTATCTCCATCAAAACAATAGTCCTTCTAATGATTAATTTAGCTGTATACAGGCAGGAGGGGTATACAGCACACTTCGGTGTATATTCCTTCACAGGATTAATGTAGCTGTATACAGGCAGGGTATATAGCAGACTGTGGTGTGTAAACTCCTTTTTAGGATTAATGTAGCTGCATACAGGCAGGGTATATAGCAGACTGCGGTGTATATTCCTTTTCAGGATTAATGTAGCTGTATATGTGGCGCCCCACTGGTGGGAGCGCCACTAAGGGGTACTGCACCCAGACCAGCGTGTGTGGTATCCCTGTGGTAAGTGAATGGGGAGGTTAATATGTTGCTTAATCCTCGCATCCACACACACCCTTAGCTCAGGGGACTACAGGGTTAAATCCTTTACTAGGAGACCCAGCCCCAGTGGGAAGAGTGCAGGGCAAGCTGTGTGAGGACAGGAGGAAGTTAGAGACAGAGAGGAGTAGAAGAAGGGGTCTTCCAGGGAAGAGAAGCTGTTTTGGGAACTGAGGAGCCGATGAAGGTTCATCCTAAACAGTACACCGGACACCGGAATCCGCACCTGCTGCAGAGCTCCAGGCCCAGCAGAAAATCCGGATCACCGTGAAGACTACAGGCTCCTGGGCACCTGCACAGTCAATATCAAGGGAGCCAGGCACCGGATTACAAGAGATAGCGGCAGGCCATCAAGGGTTATCCCGCAGACAGCATAGGTGAGAGAGCACAGGAGGCCAGGCCAAGTTTCAGGCCAGCCAGGCTTCACACAGACTGGAAGAGTAGTGAAGGAGGGATATCTAACAAAGCCACGTGGATACACCCCGTTCATTTGCCACTACGGAGGCTAGCTGCCTATGCTTACAGACTGTGTTGTACTGTGAACTGTGCTTTTTACCTGAACTGTTCCAGTAAAAGTACCCGGAAGAGTGACTATGCCTCCATGTCTTTGTGCTACCAAAAATCAACCTTTTGCTTACAGCAACGCTGCCCCGGAGGATCAGCTCCACCTGTAGGGAGCTTTGCCATCCTTGCCGCAATACCATCGCCCTCTGGAGGACTGTGGCGGCGCTGCTGACCCATCACCAGATACTACAGGTGGCGTCACGAGACAACTCTTATCCCTTGTACATAACCCCTCTTTGAAGTGTCACCCAGGCCACGGGCTCAGGCACCGCCACCCGTGACATCCCCGTAAACCCTTCTGACCCTGATACCCGAGTACCCCCGGGCCTGGGGCTCAACCTATACAGGCAGGGTATATAGCAGACTGCGGTGTGTATTCCTTTTCAGGATTAATGTTGCTGTATACAGGCAAGGTATATAGCAGACTACGGTTTATATTCCTTTTCAGGATTAATGTACCTGTATACAGGCAGGGTATATAGCAGACTGCGGTGTATATTCCTTTTCAGGATTAATGTACCTGTGTACAGGCATGGAATATAGCAGACTACAGTGTGTATATTCCTTTTCAGTAAACTATTAAACCTAGACCAGTGTCAAAAGGTTGTTGGTTGGATAGCGGATAATTCTTCCAGTCAGTCAGTGTATATAGCACACTACGGTGTACCACAAGAGGCTGTATACCAGTCAGCACATCTGGGGCAGGTATACAGGCTTCTAATATCTATCTCCATCAAAACAGCAGTCCTTTTAGAATTAATTTAGCTGTATACAGGCAGGCAGGTATATAGCACACTATGGTGTACCACAAGAGGCTGTATACCAGTCAGAACATCTGGGGCTGGTGTACAGGCTTCTAATATCTATCTCCATTATCTATCTCCATCAAAACAGTCCTTTTAGAATTAATTTAGCGATATACAGGCAGGCAGGGTATATAGCACACTACGGTGTACTACAAGTGGCCGTAGATAGCAGGATAGATATTAGAAGCCTGTACAGCAGCCCCAGATGTGCTAACTGGTATACAGCCACTTGTGGTACACTGTAGTGTGCTATATTCCAGTCAGCACATCTGGGGCTGCTGTACAGGCTTCTAATATCTACAGTGCTGGCCAAAAGTATTGACACCCCTGCAATTCTGTCAGATAATACTCAGTTTCTTCTTGAAAATGATAGCAATCACAAATTCTTTGGTATTATTATCTTCATTTAATTTGTCTTCAATGAAAAAACACAAAAGAGAATGAAGCAAAAAGCAAAACATTGATCATTTCACACAAAACTCCAAAAATGGGCCAGACAATAGTATTGGCACCCTCAGCCTAATACTTGGTTGCACAACCTTTAGCCAAAATAACTGCGATCAACCGCTTCCGGTAACCATCAATGAGTTTCTTACAATGCTCTGCTGGAATTTTAGACCATTCTTCTTTGGTAAACTGCTCCAGGTCCCTGATATTTGAAGGGTGCCTTCTCCAAACTGCCATTTTTAGATCTCTCCACAGGTGTTCTATGGGATTCAGGTCTGGACTCATTGCTGGCCACCTTAGAAGTCTCCAGTGCTTTCTCTCAAACCATTTTCTAGTGCTTTTTGAAGTGTGTTTTGGGTCAGTCCTGCTGGAAGACCCATGACCTCTGAGGGAGACACAGCTTTCTCACACTGGGCCCTACATTATGCTGCAAAATTTGTTGGTAGTCTTCAGACTTCATAATGTCATGCACACGGTCAAGCAGTCCAGTGCCAGAGGCAGCAAAGCAACCCCAAAACATCAGGGAACCTCCGCCATGTTTGACTGTAGGGACCGTGTTCTTTTTTTCTCCTGTAGAGTCTATATTGATGCCTTTGGCCCAAAAAGCTCTACTTTTGTCTCACCTAAATATATATTTATTAGTCAACAAGGAAACAACAAAAGTAAGTTGAGATGAAAAAATGTCAGCATATACATAAATTATAAATATGATGAATGCATAGTATACAAATTCAGAGAAGAAATAAATAATATAAGAGAAAAACAATAAAGACAAAAGACATAAGTAAAAGAAATAAAATAACCAAATATTTACAACTGACACGACGATTATGAGTATTCAAAAAAAAAACAACTACGGTAAATAGCTCTTAGCAATCAAAATGATAAATGGAGAAATTCAAACTATATTAGGGCAGATGAAATGGAAGAGTCGGTATATACATTCGAACCCAACTCGTCCATTTCGTCATGTACATCAATCTAGCATGCATACCCTCTCTAAGAGCAAACGTGAATTCAAATGAGTTGTGCAATGCTATGCAATCCATAAAGTCCTCTATGGATGGAACACAATCACTGTTCCACATAGAGGCGATAAAATGTTTAGCTACTAATAGGATATGTAAGGCCAAGAATCTTTTACATTTTGGGAGATCACATATTCCAATCAACAATATAGCAGAGTCAAAAGTTAAGACCATGTCTAAGTCTAAAACTAAATTGATCAGGGACTGGACATCTAACCAAAAGGAACGTAACTGCGAGCATGACCAAAAAATACGACGGACTGATCCCACAATTCCACATTTTCTCCAACATAAATTAGAAGCAGTAGGGTCTATCTTATGCAGTTTTTACCTTCGTCAGGCTGCATAATTTTACAACGTTAACAGGCTGCAGAGGTACAATTGTACCTTCATATATACCTCCACTGTGGGAAGACTTTCTCCTTTACTTGGTTTCAGAAACTAAAGTTCATTCAGCTACAAATGTTATGCTGATATCTATTGGCCAGTGTTGTTACTGCTCACTTATATTGCTGTCAATTAAGTTGATTCAAACTGAGAGTGGCTTCTACTTCTCTTCCTGCCTCCGTCCTCTCAGTAGCCATTTTGCTGTTCATCTCATTGCTGTGAGCACACACATTTCTAGGCTTGTGAAGTCTTCAATTTCTTGGATACGAAGGTAGGAAAGTCTCACAGCATCTAACAGCCAGTTATACCTTCATTCGCCTTATGTGGGGACAGAACAGTCAGAAATTGTCTTTGAGCCTGGACTTGGCTTACATATATTTTGTATGAAACTTATCACTATAGGTATGAATTTTATACGAAAAATGGATAATAATTAGTATCTACATATTGTTTTACGATGTTTTACTTATATTCAGCACAAAATAAAGATGGTGGCTCTGTTACAATTTTCCTATTGGTCGAAAAAACAGTCGAAGATGGAATGAAAATTCTGAAACCGTTATGGCTTACATAATATATACCGTATATACTCGCGTATAAGCCGAGTTTTTCAGCCCAAAATTTGGGCTGAAAAGTCCCCCTCGGCTTATACGCGAGTATACAGTATATACAGCAGCAGCCCCGGAGGTATACAGGCCCCCCCATCAACTCCAGGGCCCCCCCCCCTTGCGCGGCAGCCTGTAAAGTAAAATCATACTTATCAGTGTCCTGTCGCGCTGTCCCGCCGTTTGCCGACACACGATCCCGGGCTTCAATCCCCGTCTTCCGGCTTCCGGCTTCCTGTGGTCGCGGGCAATGACGCGCGCAAGGGGGGGGGGGCCCTGGAGCTTGATGGGGGGCCTGTATACCTCCGGGACTGCTGCTGTATACAGCCCTGGGGCTGCTGCTGTATACAGCCCTGGGGCTGCTGCTGTATACAGCTTTGGGGCTGCTACTGTATACACCCCTGGGGCTGCTGCTGCTGTATACACCACTGGGGCTGCTGTATACTACCTAAGGGCTGCTGTATATACCGCTGGGGCTGCTGTATACACCACTAGGGCTGCTGTATATACCTCTGGGGCTGTATATACCTCTGGGGCTGCTGTGTACTACCTCTGGGGCTGCTGTATACTACCACTGGGGCTGCTGTATACTACCACTGGGGCTGCTGTATACTACCACTGGGGCTGTATATACCTCTGGGGCTGCTGTATACTACCACTGGGGCTGCTGTATACTACCACTGGGGCTTCTGTATACTACCACTGGGGCTGCTGTATACTACCACTGGGGCTGCTGTATAGTACCACTGGAGCTGTATATACCTCTGGGGCTGCTGTATACTACCACTGGGGCTGCTGTATACTACCACTGGGGCTGCTGTATACTACCACTGGGGCTGTATATACCTCTGGGGCTGCTGTATACTACCACTGGGGCTGCTGTATACACCTCTGGGGCTGCTGTATACTAACCACTGGGGCTGCTGCTGTATATACCACTGGGGCTGCTGCTGTATAGTACCTCTGGGGCTGCTGTATACCACACTGCTGGGGGCTGTATACCTGTGCTGGGGTCCACCCTCGGCTTATACACGAGTCAATAGGTTTTCCCTGGTTTTGGGGGCAAAAGTAGGGGGGTCGGCTTATACACGGGTCGGCTTATACACGAGTATATACAGTAAATGACATTTATAAATAATTATCACTAGAAATAATTTACTTATATTTTCTGCACTTTAGAATCGAGTTTCATTCTACTTGCCACATGTTACTGAACTAAATTACAAAGCCAAAATTCATCTGCCAAGTCATCATGAGTGATAGTGATGCTGGATCTAGTTTCCGCCATAATCCAAGAAAACGTGTTTGCAGGTTAGTATCATTTTGTGAAAAGCCAATAATGTACTATTGTGTAGTATTTCGGAAAATTATTTAATTTTTCATTTTTTCATATTTACAGATTTACGTCTGGCGAAATAATGCGAATGCTAGAAGAATCTGATTCTGAGCATGAGGAAGAACCATATGTTGCATCTGATGATGAAAACTATGTACCACAAGTGGATGATACTGAAGAAGATTCATTGAACAAGAAATGGTCATAGAGCAGGAAAAAGAATACGACTCAGACGAAAGTGTTGAGGATGAGTCCGTGCCTCAAAGTGCAGACGACATTTGGACTGCTAAAACTCAATGGTGTAGTGATCCACTGCCAAATGCACAAACAAAATCTCGTAATGTCCTATGACAAAGAGGTGACCCTGCAGCAATCAACAACCTGTATACAGCAAAAGAGCTATTCAAGTCAATCATGACTCCCGAGATGAGTGACATCATATTACGAGAAACTAATCGAAAGGCCAAGAGAGTTTGTGATGCTTACAACAACGAACTGGTACAACGTTTTCCTGATTTTTCTGAACGGCCACCACAAAAAACATTCAAGCAATTTACTGAAACTGAACTCCATGCATTTTGGGCATACTGATTGCTGCTGGTGTGCACAGAGCCAACAAAGAGAATCTGGAGGAAATGTGGAATGTTGCTGCTCTGCCTCGTATACTTGCAGCCATGTCTCGTGACCGCTTCAAGATGATACTCAGATTTATCAGATTTGACAATGAAAATACACGTGCAGAACGTGTGCAAACAGATAAAGCTGCACCAATACGGGACATCTGGACAATGCTGAACAGAAATCTGGAGAGAGCCTACAAGCCGTATAATTGTATCACCGTCGATGAGCAATTATTTCCATTTAGAGGCCATACTAAATTTACCCAGTATATACCGTCAAAACCAGTTAAATATGGCATAAAGATTTTCTGGGCTTGTGACTCATCAAACGCCTACCCATTACAAGGTCAGCTCTACACTGGGAAACCAACTGATGGTCCTCGACAAGTAAACGAACAGTATTGGACCTAGTGAGCTCGTATAAAGGCTCTGGGAGAAATGTCACCACAGATAACTTCTTTACAACCATGGAACTAGCTAAGGTATTGAACTCCTGGAACATGACACTAGTTGGTACAGTGATGCAACAGTCTGTTCATATGTACCAAAGAAGAACAAATCAGTCGTGCTTCTATCATCTATGCACATGACGGGAGAAGTTGAAGAGACACTAGCAGCCAAGCCAGAGATAATAAAATACTACAACAAAACAAAAGGCGGAGTTGATGTCATGGATAAAATGTTGGGAGAGTACACTGTGAAACGACGAACGTTACGTTGGCCTCTCGCATTTTTATACAATATGATTGGGTTAGCATCCTACATCATCTACAGAGAACACAATCCAAGCTTCAGGACAAAGGATCAACAAAGAAAGCTCCTGAAAGATCTCGCAAATCAGCTGTGTATTGCTGCAATTGAAGATCGTAGTACAAACCGAATGATAATGAGAAACCATTTTCTTCTAGGTGCAGTAGAAATAGTGCTTGGACGATGCATTCTGGTAGCATCGCAAGCAGCAGCTGACCCTCAAATACCTCATGGTAGTCGTGGACCCTCCCCTGTTGTTGGTAGTTGCTATGTCTGCCGAGACCTGAGGTGAAAACAACGTATGACTAGAAAGTCTTGTGTGGTTTGTGTGAAACCCATTTGCGATGAACACTCGGTAGCAAAGCCAACATGCATTACTTGCGAAGAAAATCAATAAAAAAGTTTCTTACATTTTCTTTTATAATGTAAATGAACAGTTTTTTACTTGTTTATAATAATAAAATAGCATTATTATTAAAAAAAATATTATTATTTTTTCCTTGCATTATCTTCATTCAAAATATATGAGGGTACATTTGTACCTATGCAGCTTGTTATGGATGCAAAAATATCTCGACCCCTTATCTCGGAAGGGGGTGGAGATATTTGATTGAAATTCGGCCAATATATTCTAGACCAAAACTGCAGAGATGTCACGAAATTTCAGCCCTCTACGGCTTTTCGAAAAAAAGTTATTGCAATTTTAAAACGGAATAGTTACAATTGTACCTACTCAGCAGGACGAAGGTTAAAGGTGTAATACCACTTGGTATATACCGTATATACTCGTGTATAAGCCGACCCGTGTATACGCCGACCCCCCTACTTTTGCCCCAAAAATCTGGAAAAACCTATTGACTCGTGTATAAGCCGAGGGTGGACCCCAGCACAGGTATACAGCCCCCAGCAGTGTGGTATACAGGCCATCCCAGTGGTATTCAGGCCTCCCCAGTGGTAGTATACAGCATCCCCAGTGGTAGTATACAGCAGCCCCAGCAGCCCCAGTGGTAGTATATAGCATCCCCAGCAGCCCCAGTGGTAGTATATAGCAGCCCCAGTGGTAGTATATAGCATTCCCAGCAGCCCCAGTGGTAGTATATAGCAGCCCCAGCAGCCCCAGTGGTAGTATATAGCAGCCCCAGCAGTCCCAGTGGTAGTATATAGCAGCCCCAGTGGTAGTATATAGCTGCCCCAGCGGTAGTATATAGCAGCCCCAGCAGTCCCAGTGGTAGTATATAGCAGCCCCAGTGGTAGTATATAGCAGCCCCAGCAGTAGTATACAGCAGCCCCAGTGGTATACAGGCCCCAGCAGTATATACAGCAGCCCTGGGGGTATACAGCAGCCCCCTGGGGGTACCCAGCAGCCCCCAGGGGGTACCCAGCAGCCCCCTGGGGGTACCCAGCTGCCCCCAAATGCTGGCACTCACTCCCCATCTGCTTATCTTACCATCCCGGTCTTCTGATCAGCACCGCTCCTCGGTGCTCCGTTCTTCATGCTCCGTCCTCCGTCCTCGCTGCATCCGGGATCTCCGCCCGTCGCATTGATGACGTCATATGCCTGCGACGGCCGGGGATCCTGGATGTAGCTGGACGGACGGAGCACCGAGGAGCGGCGCTGATCAGAAGACCGGGATGGTAATATAACCAGCGGGGGGGGCCCTTACAAGGGGGGAGAGTGCCAGCATTTGGGGGCATATATGAACTGCTTCCCCCTGCCGCTGATTGACAGGGGGAAGCAGTGCATATATAATGAGCGGCCCCACGTGACGGGGCAGCTCATACAGCAGTCTCCCCCGCCTCCTCCAGCCTCCACAGCCCCCACCCGTATTGACTCGTGTATAAGCCGAGGGGGAGACTTTTCAGCCCAAATTTTTGGTTGAAAAACTCGGCTTATACACGAGTATATACGGTACTTTATATTGAGTTTCCAGAAGTGTTGAGCAGGGGACAGAAGAGTAAATATTTTTTAAAATGATGGGCAACTGGTTATGTAAAGTATGATTATCGATGTCAAGTTGGTGATCCCATACTGTATAGAATCTAGAATTATTAAAAGTCACATCCTTATTAAAAATTTTATAGATATTAATAGTTTTCCACACAAGTTGGCTTCCAGTGTGACGAAGTAGGAGGTCAATATTGTTAGGTAGTGTAAAATCTAGACGTGGGTGGTTTCAAGTCTCATGCAGTAAAGTCCAAGTAGGTCTGTCAGATTCAGCTAGGCTGAAACGAGAAGAGACAACCTCAAAAGAGGCCAACCTCTCACCATCAAACATGTCAGACACATACCTCATATTCCTACTCTTCCAGATAGCCAAATTTAGAGATGGGCACAACCAAAAATTGGGAGCCAAACAGGAGAAACTGTAGAGAAGATGGTTTTAGAGATCTGATTAAACGTCCTCCAAGCCTTGATAGTGGCCTTAAGTGGGGTTTCTAGGGGAAGTCTCTTTTTTGGACTAAGGAGATATAAAACAATAAACAATGCAGGATTCTGTTGCTTCATGATGGACCGTTCTATATTTACTCAGGATGGTGAGTATTTAGTACTCCACCATCGTGAACTAATCTGAGTAATCATAGCTAGATAATAGGCCCTAAGATTGGGGATACCTAAACCTCCATGTAATTTATGTTTTTCAAGAGTGGTAGCTGCAATTCTAGGAAATTTCCCTTGCCAAATAAATCGGCTAAGTTGTGTCTGGAGACGTTTAAAATATTTTTGAGGGATGACCACAGGGAGGGAACGGAAGTGGTATAGAATTTTGTGAAGTAGCAACATTTTATAGGCCACAATACGTCCCATCCAGGAAACCTCTAAATTAGACAGATAAGACACATCTTTCGAAAGGGATTTAACAATATCTGATAAATTCTTATCAACCATGTTAGATAGAGGTTTAGTAATTGTGATTCCCAAATAGGGAATTTCTGACAGTGACCAGGAGAAATTAAATTCAGCTTTTAGAATATCTAATAGGTGATGTTCAATATGATAGGGCAAAACCTGTGTCTTATTAGTATCCGATTCCAGGCATCAGAGGGAGCCGATGCTGTCCGATTTTATCGGACAGCATCGGCTCCCTCAAAAATCGTAATGTGAAGGTAGCCTAAGAGCGAAATGGGCCTATAATCTCTGACATTTAGGGCATCTCCCTTATCCTTGGAAATGACTGTAATTAATGCTTCCTGCATTTCTGCAGGAAGAAGGGATGACATGGAGGTCGAATTAAGAAGTCTAGTCAAATAAGGTGTCAGGATGTCAGCAAAATTTTTGAAATATTCATTAGATAATCCATCAGGCCCAGGCGATTTGCCAGTTTTGAGGGATTTCACTGCTTCTGTAATCTCAGGGACAATTAAGAAGATCCACCTCTTCAGTTGTCAGAGAGGGAAGGCTCAAGGAACCCAGAAAAAAGTTAATATCCAACAGAGAGGGTTGTTCAGCCCCTGGACTTAAATTTAAGTTATGAAGGTTTTTATAAAAGCGCAGGAATTCACTTGAAATATCCTCTGGGTGTCTGTACGTCAACCCTGCTTGTTTTTGATTAGTAGAATCCTCCTCTTTTGTCTCAGTTTTATTCGATTGGCAAAAAATGTATTAGGTTTATTGTGACAAATATAGTAATTTAGTTTGGAAGACTAAATCATTTTGTTATACACAGAAATTAAAAGGGACCTTAATTCTATTCTAAGCGTTAAGATTTTAAGCTGGGTAGACGGAGAAGGAGACGCTATTTGTGATTCTTCTAGGGTACGAATGTCAGCTACCAGAGATGCAAGATTGTTTTTGAGACGTGAATTTAGTTCAATCAACTTGCCCCTAACTACTGTTTTATGGGCTAACCACAATGTCTTAATACTAACTGCATCACCATCGTTCTCTTTAAAGTAATAATTTAGAGTGTCTATCAATTCCTTTCTTGAGTTGGGATAAGAATAAAGAAAGGTATTGACCCTCCAAATCCTAGTGGATGAAGCACCCCCTGTAGGGACCAACTCAAAAACTATCGGGGAATGATCAGACCAAGTCTTTGGCAGGATATTGATCATTTTAATTTCATATATAGAGACACTATCAGCTAGAATTAGATCTATTCTAGATAAGGAAAGCCGGGAATCCGAGTAGTATGTGTATTCTCTAGAAGTGGAATGAATACATCGAAATACGTCATATAAGTTCTCTCTATCAATCCAAAGATTCAAGGTTAAATTAGAAACTCCACGAGTTCCAGAGGAATCCAAAAATGCATCAGGTATTACATTAAAATCCCCAAAGAGAATCAAAGAACCCTTACGATTTTCCGAAATGAAAATCATTAACTCTTTCAAAAATCTAATCTGACCCTTATTAGGGGCATACAGAGTAACCAAAGTATAATAGACACCACTAAGCCTACACATTAAAATTATATATCTTCCCTCTGTGTCTGCAATAAGAGTCTCCTGTTCAAATTGGATGTTATTTCTAATCAAAAAGGCGACAACCGCCTTCTTTTTTTTCTGAGAGGCTAAGATAATAGATGAAAATAACTTATTTTCAAATTTTGGTGGATTATCATTAGAAAACTTAGTCTCCTGCAACCCCGCAATATCTATTTTAAATCTAAATACCGTATATACTCATGTATAAGCCGACCCGTGTATAAGCCGACCCCCCCTACTTTTGCCCCCAAAATCTGGGAAAACCTATTGACTCGTGTATAAGCCGAGGGTGGACCCCAGCACAGGTATACAGCCCCCAGCAGTGTGGTATACAGGCCCCCCCAGTGGTATACAGGCCTCCCCAGTGGTAGTATACAGCAGCCCCAGCAGCCCCAGTGGTAGTATACAGGAGCCCCAGCAGCCCCAGTGGTAGTATACAGCAGCCCCAGCAGCCCCAGTGGTAGTATACAGGAGCCCCAGCAGCCCCAGTGGTAGTAAACAGGAGCCCCAGCAGCCCCAGTGGTAGTATACAGGAGCCCCAGCAGCCCCAGTGGTAGTATACAGGAGCCCCAGCAGCCCCAGTGGTAGTATACAGGAGCCCCAGCAGCCCCAGTGGTAGTATACAGGAGCCCCAGCAGCCCCAGTGGTAGTATACAGGAGCCCCAGCAGCCCCAGTGGTAGTATACAGGAGCCCCAGCAGCCTCAGTAATCCAGGGCCCCCCCCCCCTCGCGCTCCGGAAACCTGTAAAGTAAAATCTTTATACTTATCGCTGTCCCCGCCGCCCGCCGCTGCTGACATCACGATCCCCGGCTTCATCCGTCCGTCTTCTTCCGGCTTCCTGTTCGTCGTAGGCAATGACATCATTGCTTGCGACGAACAGGAAGCCGGAAGAAGACGAGGACAGTGATAAGTATAAAGATTTTACTTTACAGGTTTCCGGAGCTCGAGGGGGGGAGCCCTGGATTACTGAGGCTGCTGGGGCTCCTGTATACGCAAGCCGTCACTGACTCGCGTATATGCCGAGGGGGGTACTTTTCAGCCCAATTTTTGGGCTGAAAAACTCGGCTTATACGCGAGTATATACAGTATGTCTCTCCACAGTAAATATCTCTTATGAGGGAAATTTAGGCCATGTACATTCAGGGACATGAAATGAATGGTCATAAAAACAAATAAACGAAGTAACGTCAGTAGAGAAAAGACTTACTAAACCATGAAGCCAAGAGATTTGTGGAATGAAATATAAAATATTCATCGTGTCAATAAGTACTAAAAGAAAAAAAAAAAAGAAAAGAAAACAAGAACAGAATAATAACAAGAAATATAAACAATAACGGTCTAAAGGACTATATGGAGCAGTTACAACTAACTGATGGAAAAAGCTCCTTGGGGAGAAAAAAGGCCTCTCACCCACAACAATTAATAATTATTAATAATTAATAATTAATAATAGTAATAATAATTACCCTTAGATATAATACATTATAATGTATTATATCTAAGGGTAATTATTATTACTATTATTATTATTATTTATTTATATAGCGCCATTGGTTCCATGGCGCTTTACATAAGAAGTGGGGGTAACAAGGACAGGTACAGTCATGGCCAAATGTTTTGAGAATGACACCAAAATGATATTTTCCCATGATGTGCTGCCCTCTGGTATTTATTTGTGTTTGTCTGATGTTTATATCACATACAGAAATATAATTGCAATCATATTATGATACCAAAAGGTTATATTGACAGGATGAGTTAATGCAGCAAGTCAATATTTGCAGTGTTGACCCTTCTTCTTCAGCACCTCTGCAATTCCCCCTGGCTGCTCTCAATCAACTTCTGGACCAAATCCTGACTGATAGCCGTCCATTCTTGCATAATCAATGCTTGCATTTTGGCAGAATTTGTTGGTTTTTGTTTGTCCACCCGTCTCTTGATGATTGACCACAAGTTCTCAATGGGATTAAGATCTGGGGAGTTTCCAGGCCATGGACCCAAAATCTCTATGTTCCCTGAGCCATTTAGTTATCACCTTTGCTTTATGGCAAGATGCTCCATCATGCTGGAAAAGGCATTGTTGGGCGCCAAACTGCTCTTGGACGGTTGGGAGAAGTTGCTCTTGGAGGACATTCTGGTACCATTCTTTATTCATGGCTGTGTTTTTAGGCAAGACTGTGAGTGAGCCGATTCCCTTGGCTGAGAAGCAACCCCACACATGAATGGTTTCAGGATGCTTTACAGTTGGCATGAGACAAGACTGGTGGTAGCGCTCACCTCTTCTTCTCCGAATAAGCTGTTTTCCAGATGTCCCAAACAATCGAAAAGGGGATTCATCAGAGAAAATGACTTTACCCCAGTCCTCAGCAGTCCACTCCCTGTACCTTTTCCAGAATATCAGTCGGTCCCTGATGTTTTTTCTGGAGAGAAGTGGCTTCTTTGCTGCCCTCCTTGAAACCAGGCCTTGCTCAAAGAGTCTCCACCTCACAGTGCGTGCAGAAGCACTCACACCAGCCTGCTGCCATTCCTAAGCAAGCACTGCTGGTAGTCCGATCCCGCAGCTGAAACAATTTTAAGATACGGTCCTGGCGCTTGCTGGTCTTTCTTGGGCGCCCTGGAGCCTTTTTGACAACAATGGAAGCTCTCTCCTTGAAGTTCTTGATGATGCGATAGATTGTTGACTGAGGTGCAATCTTTGTAGCTGCGATACTCTTCCCTGTTAGGCCATTTTTGGGCAGTGCAATGATGGCTGCACGTGTTTCTTTAGAGATAACCATGGTTAACTGAAGAGAAACAATGATACCAAGCACCAGCCTCCTTTTAAAGTGTCCAGTGGTGTCATTCTTACTTAATCATGACTGATTGTTTGCCAGCCCTGTCCTTATCAACACCCACACCTGTGTTAATGGAACAATCACTAAAACGATGTTAGCTGCGCCTTTTAAGGCAGGACTGCAATGATGTTGAAATGTGTTTTGGGGGTTAAAGTTCATTTTCTAGGCAAATATTGACTTTGAAAGTAATTGCTGTTAAGCTGATCACTCTTTATGACATTCTGGAGTATATGCAAATTGCCATTAGAAAAACTGAAGCAGTAGACTTTGTAAAAATTAATATTTGTATCATTCTCAAAACGTTTGGCCATGACTATACAGTGCATATGAACAGTCAATGTTTGCTGATACACGACGGGAGAGGATCCTGTCCACGAGGGCTCACAGTCTACAGGCTATCACCTCAGTGTTTCAAAATGAAGTTCTGTTTAACCCAATATAAGTATTCAGGTTACTGGCGGGTCAGCAATGCCAAGCTCTCTTAAAAGTTGAAGACCCTCCTCCAATCCGTCTATCACATGAGAAGTAGGACCCCTCTTAAAGTTAAGTCTGGTCTGGGAAAGACATCTATACATAATACCATTAGCCCTCAATATCTTGGTGACAGGTGTCAGAATTCTACGTTTGGACAATGTTTCCTTAGAGAGGTCTGAAAAAATTTTAATATCATGAAATGGTCTAGGTAACGTCTCATGCTTCTGCATGTAGGTGCTGAGGAGATTTTTTGTGTTTTTAAAGCTAAAATAACCAGATTGTCTCTAGGCAACTTCTCCGGGACAGATGGGGTTTAGGAAGGCGAAACGCTTTATCCAGCAAACACTCTACATCCAACAGTGAGGGTAACGCTGTTTTAATCATTTTTTTAAGGTAAGATTGTAATTCAGACCTTGTGACTATCTCAGGAATTCCCCTAAATTTTAAATTGGACTGTCTATTAGTATTGTCGAAATAATCCAATTTACTGGACAATGTTTTATAATCCTGTTTAGTTTTGTCCAATTCTTTTTTAAGAGAGCTACTAACTTTAGACAGTCTTATTATCTCAGCCTCCATATCGTCAGCTCTGGTAGTTAGGGTGGAGAGCGCTTCTTTAATATCAGAGAACTCCATTTTCATCTGATCAGCGAAGCTGTGGAAGAGGTCAAGCAAAAAGTCCCTATCTACTGGCCCAGCCTGATCCCTCATTTTAATAGATAAGGGAGAAAAAGTGACCCTAGGTCTTTGTTTAACAGGGGGGGAACCAGAAGTATCACCCCCTCCCGAGTCCAATTCCTCCAAAGTAGATACAACCAAAGCAGAACTCCCAGGGGCGCTTATGTCCTTACGTTTTGAGGTCTGCTTCAAGCTGTCACCACCCCTATTATCTAGGGTGTCCATATCTGAGCCCCGTATGTGAGAATCTATTTTATCCAGCCAAGCTGTAGATGGAGTGCATTTAAGATGGGGTTTAGTGGACCTACCCGTAGGATTCATAGTGACCTTATGAAGATCTGTCTGCCTACGAGACATCTACTTATATAATCCGCAGTTGGGAATTCGGGCGCTGTCGCCGAATCCCAACATGCTTTGCGGAACTGCGAGTGATGACGCGCAGCGTCATCACGAGCCGCAGACCCGCACTACTGTAAAAAAAAAAAAAAAAAAAAGTTAATGCTCACCTCTCCCCGAGCCCCCGCCGTCTCCTGCCGTCTTCCTCCAGGCTTCCTCCAGGCTTCCGGTGGCTGCCGCAGGCTCCGAGTGTCTGCAGAGCTCTTCTACTGCAGTCAAGGACCTGTGGTGATGTCACAGTCACGTGACACCAGGTTACTGCATGGTAACCTGGTGTCACGTGACTGTGACATCACCGCAGGTCCTTGACTGCAGTAGAAGAGCTCTGCAGACACTCGGAGCCTGCGGCAGCCACCGGAAGCCTGGAGGAAGCCTGGAGGAAGACGGCAGGAGACAGCGGGGGCTCGGGGAGAGGTGAGCATTAACTTTTTTTTTTTTTAACCCCTGCCTTCCTGTTTGGAGACCTTTTACTGTACTGAGCATGCTCAGTACAGTAAATGTCTCCTCCAGCCTCACAGCCTCCCCATCCTCACTGCCTCCTCCAGCCTCACAGTCTCCTCCAGCCTCACAGTCTCCTCCAGCCTCACAGCCTCCTCCAGCCTCACAGCCTCCCCATCCTCACAGCCTCCTCCAGCCTCACAGCCTCCTCCAGCCTCACAGTCCCCTCCAGCCTCACAGTCTCCTCCAGCCTCACTGCCTCCCCATCCTCACAGCCTCCTACAGCCTCCCCATCCTCACAGCCTCCTACAGCCTCACACCCTCCTCCAGCCTCACAGCCTCCCCATCCTCACAGCCTCCTCCAGCCTCACATCCTCCAGCCTCCTCCAGCCTCACAGCCTCCTCCAGCCTCACAGCCTCCCCATCCTCACAGCCTCCCCATCCTCACAGCCTCCTCCAGCCTCACAGCCTCCTCCAGCCTCACACAGCCTCCTCCAGCCTCACTGCCTCCTCCAGCCTCACTGCCTCCAGCCTCACACCCTCCCCATCCTCACAGCCTCCTCCAGCCTCACATCCTCCAGCCTCACAGCCTCCTCCAGCCTCACAGCCTCCTCCAGCCTCACAGCCTCCCCATCCTCACAGCCTCCTCCAGCCTCACAACCTCCTCCAGCCCCACAGCCTCTCACAGCCTCCTCCAGACTCACTGCCTCCTCCAGCCTCACTGCCTCCAGCCTCACAGCCTCCTCCAGCCTCACAGCCTCCCCCAGCCTCACTGCCTCCCCCAGCCTCACTGCCTCCTCCAGCCTCACAGCCTCCTCCAGCCTCACAGCCTCCTCCAGCTTCACTGCCTCCTCCAGCCTCACAGCCTCCCCATCCTCACTGCCTCCAGCCTCACAGCCTCCTCCAGCCTCACAGCCTCCCCCAGCCTCACTGCCTCCTCCAGCCTCACTGCCTCCTCCAGCCTCACTGCCTCCTCCAGCCTCACAGCCTCCCCCAGCCTCACTGCCTCCCCCAGCCTCACTGCCTCCTCCAGCCTCACAGCCTCCTCCAGCCTCACAGCCTCCTCCAGCTTCACTGCCTCCTCCAGCCTCACAGCCTCCCCATCCTCACAGCCTCCTCCAGCCTCACAGCCTCTTCCAGCCTCAAAGCCTCCTCCAGCCTCACAGCCTCCTCCAGCCTCACAGCCTCCACATCCTCACAGCCTCCTCCATCCTCACAGCCTCCCCATCCTCACAGCCTCCTCCAGCCTCACAGCCTCCCCATCCTCACAGCCTCCTCCAGCCTTACAACCTCCTCCAGCCTCACAGCCTCCTCCAGCCTCACAGCCTCCTCCAGCCTCACTGCCTCCTCCAGCCTCACAGCCTCCTCCAGCCTCACTGCCTCCCCCAGCCTCACTGCCTCCTCCAGCCTCACAGCCTCCCCATCCTCACAGCCTCCTCCAGCCTCACAGCCTCCTCCAGCCTCACAGCCTCCCCCAGCCTCACTGCCTCCCTCAGCCTCACTGCCTCCTCCAGCCTCACAGCCTCCTCCAGCCTCACAGCCTCCTTCAGCCTCACTGCCTCCTCCAGCCTCACTGCCTCCTCCAGCCTCACAGCCTCCCCATCCTCACAGCCTCCTCCAGCCTCACAGCCTCCTCCAGCCTCACAGCCTCCTCCAGCCTCACAGCCTCCCCATCCTCACAGCCTCCTCCATCCTCACAGCCTCCTCCAGCCTCACAGCCACCCCATCCTCACAGCCTCCTCCAGCCTCTCAGCCTCCTCAGCCGCACTACCTGACACCGCTGCCAAACGTCGGCCCCGCTCCATCGCCACCGCCCTCGCGCCCTCTGCGAGGTCCATGCTGCCCGGATGCCGCCGCAGCCTTCTGCCCCTCGCCACTCTCTCACCGCTGGGCTCTCAATGTCGCCATGCTGGTGGAGTAGCGGTCTACGGGCTGTGGCCGGGAGCCAGGGACGTCGGCAACAGCCAATGGGAGTGAGCGGACCGTGTCAGCCTGCAAAGCCTGACACGCCCCGCTCACTCCCATTGCCTGCCCCCGCCGCCCCTGCAAGCGGATTGGGCACTGTGTTGTACACACAGGACGCCCATCCCATTGCCCAGGACTTGGCGTCCTAGAACAATCGGATGACCGTCCTGTCTTTACCACACATCGCCCAATCCGCTCCTTCCGCTCAGGTCACATGTGTGACCTGAGGGCAACAACTCATCCCTCTCTGCATCACCCAACCCGCTGCAGAGAACAATGCCGTGTGACTGGGGCTGCGATCAGCCCCAGCACGCAGCCACGTCCTGCCACCGAGCGGTGATGTCACCCCTCCAGCCGCATCTCTCCTCACCCCTCCAGCCAGACCTCTCCTCACCCTCCATCTAGACCTCTCCTCACCACTCCAGCCTCTGCTCTCCTCACCCCTCCAGCCTCTGCTCCCCTCACTCCTCCAGCCTCCCGCCACATCATACTCTGCTATCCACAGAGCCCCCTCTATACTCTGCTACCCACAGAGCCGTTTTATATTCTGCTACCCACAGAGCCGCCTCTATACTCTGCTACTCACAGAGCCTTCTCTATACTCTGCTACACACAGAGCCGCCTGTATAATCTGCTAACCACAAACCCGCCTGTATACTCTGCTACCCACAGAGCCGCCTGTATACTTTTCTACCCAGAGAGCCGCCTGTATAATCTGCTACCCTCAGAGCAGTCTGTATACTCTGCTACCCACAGACCCGCCTGTATAGTCTGCTACCCACAGAGCCCCATGTATACTCTGCTAGCCACTCACCCGCCTGTATACACACAATTCATTTCACCGCGCTCCCGATGCAATTGCATCGGGCCTTTTTACTAGTAGTAAATAAAAGGAAGGTGTCTAAACAGTATCAGGATTATAAAGCTTAATATAAAAAATATTAGTGTGGCTATATATTCAACCTCAATGTATCGTCACTAGTAGATGAAAATAGGATCCAGGTGAAAAGAGAAAGACAATATAATCTTCAAAAAGTAGACTGTGAAGAGTAATAGAAGTGTTTATTTGTAACCAGGGGCGTAACTACAACAGGTGCAGGGGTTGCGATCACACCTGGGCCCTGCAGCCTAGGGGGGGCCCCAAAACTCCCTTTGGCCTATAGAAAAAGTGTAATGAAGTGGGTAGCCCTGACTGTGTTGTTATTCAAATGGACACTGCAGTGAACATTACACAGTCTGATCCCCTCCCCCAACAGCCTTGTGCTGAGGAAGAAAAATGGCGGGAGATGATGATTAGAGATCCAGAGCTCTGTCAGGACAGACTGTGTGGTGTCTCCCGACATAGGGCTCTTTTGCAGCCGGATTCTTGGGAAGAAATACCCCGTGAGGATCGCTGTTGCAACCCCCGGTCTGTAGGACCTTGTCTTACCGAGGGTCCCACTCAAATTCAGGACATTGCCTCCGGAATTCAGGACATTGCCACTGGATTACATGTGCAGGGGCTGTGACTGACATAAGGGAGCCATCTGTGCTACTGTGATCTCCCTTCTGCTCATCGGTTTGCCCCGAGACTGAGAGAGACTTCTGTGCTGCTGTGGGCTCCCTTCTGCTCCTCTGTGTGCCCTGAGACTGGGAGAGACTAACAAAGAAAGATTCTGTTACCTGCGGAAGGAGACCACAGAAGAAGACTGAGGAGTTTCCCCCTTCAGCGCTGCACCGGGACCCGTCATCGTGAGACCCCAGGCCTGCTACGTGGGAGCGACACCTTCTTCTGTGATAGACTGGTACGTGATTTTAGGGAAAGTTAGGGAAAGATATCTCCATTGTTGTGTTTTTTTCTTTGCTTGCTGCGTACCCGGAAGAAGTGAAGATCCAGAGACTCTAATATATACATGTGTGCAGCTAGATCAGTTGACTGTGTTATAGACATGTTTTACAGTAAAGAAATGCTACTACCGGTTAAATCTGAGTATGGGGATTCTGTTGAGAAAGATCATACACACACACCCGCGGCCTTACCACCGGTCGCTACAAAAGACTAATACTATTAAAGATTTGTAATAATTGGGGGCCCCGTTGGAGCTTTCACATTGGGGCCCCTGGACCTGAAGTTACGCCACTGTTTGTAACTTCCACAGAAAATCCTCAAAAAAAAAAAAAAATTAATTAATTAATTTAAAAAATTTTTTTTTTAAATATAAATAAAAAAATTGTATGAGTATAACAATAGTACAATAGTTGCTACACTTCTCCTTAGATGACAATGCAGGACAAAGGTGCAGTAGGATATTGTGGGATATATAGAGAAAAGCAGGTCTGCTTTATTTAAAATGGACCAAAAATTGCAATCCACATGTACAGTGCTGTGAGGAGCCAGCACTACTTAAATAGTGAGAGAAGCAAAGTCAGAGTGGTAAGCAGCAATTACTATGTGAGCTGCACAGCATCAAATCAACTCTGGCGCAAGTACCAACAGATATAATAGACACTGCGCAATATGAGTGAGTAAAGTTCTTAGGCTGCCTTCACACTTGCAGATGGATCTGCAGCGTTTTGCAGATGCATCTGCAAGTGTGAGCATGCTGACCGCGGTGCCTATGTTTATAATAGGGCGCACCGCGGTCTGAACGCTCTCATTCACTCCTATATGTGTACTGTCAGCAGGCGTACGCCTGCTGACAGATCACACTCTCCCGGCCGCACTGTGGACGCGAGATGTAGCGTCCATGCTGCGGGCGGGAGTGTGTGATCTGTCAGCAGGCGTACGCCTGCTGACAGTACACATATAGGAGTGAATGAGAGCGTTCAGACCGCGGTGCGCCCTATTATAAACATAGGGGCCGCGGTCAGCATGCTCACACTTGCAGATGCATCTGCAAAACGCTGCAGATCCATCTGCAAGTGTGAAGCCAGCCTTAAGTATCAGTTTTATCCACAGGAGCACTGAGGCTGTAGGTTTCTGGTAATAAAAACCACAAAACAAACAATACGAGTTCAAAAATAGTTCAGGGGGGTCTGGAGAGACCCAGGACAACTATCCAAAGGGTTCTGAGAAGAAATTAGGGTGGCACAGCAAAGCACAAAGCTTTAAAAGCTCTAAAAGAAATGCTGAATCTTGGATTTTTTGACAGGAAAAGTCCAAAATTATAGGTGCCAATCCAAAAATAGGTTAGGAGGGTTCAGACTATCCCAGGGTAACCTCCTGCAGAGGAACACCCTAGAAATTAAGAGGTACAATATTGCTGCCAATGCTTGTCAGATGCCTGTCAGATGTCTGTCAGATGTCCCCAAATCATGGAAATCAATGGAAAAGTCACACAGGCTGTCTCTCAAAGTTTCTTTCAGTATACTGAGAGATTTGAAGCCTAATTATATAAAATTTGGGGAGTATTAGGCAGTGAAGATATTATGAGGTGACTAGGCAGCCATTATTCATGAGGTCTGTAGAAAAAAGAATGCGCATATAGGGTCTTATCTTAATTACACACTTTCGCTTTGCGATGTGGAATTGCTCACCTTTGTCAGTTGTGATCACCCACAACTGGTAGAAAAGCGTTATGGCAGCTGCGGCAGGGACCGCACTCTCACAGAAAACCGTGGTTCTGATGCAAAAAAATCTTTGGACGAAGTGCCTTAACGTCCGCGCTGCTGCTACAGGATCAAAGGAACCGAGACAAGGGAATGTCTGGATCAGCAAAGCCTTTATTCTCCAACGCGTTTCGGAGCCTCCTACCGAGCTCCTTCCTCAGGGAAGACTGAGGAAGGAGCTCGGGAGGAGGCTCCAAAACGCGTTGGAGAATAAAAGCTTTGCTGATCCAGACATTCCCTTGTCTCGGTTCCTTTGATCCTGTAGCAGCAGCTCGGACGTTAAGGCATTTCGTCCAAAGATTATTCATGAGGTGACAGCACAGTCCTTTACCTCAGGCAAATTTGATGACTGGACTCTGAGGAGAATTCTTCTTAACAGTGACCACTGACCCAAACAAAACGTTCCCAAGGTGATCACCAGCTTGATAGTAGATCTTTTTTCAGTTGTCAAAGTCTTTTTGACGGCATTTTGCCCAGTCGCTTATTGTTGTGGGGAGAGCACAGGTAAAACCCTACGCCATTACCATTAGGCCACGCCCCCTCCACTTTTGTCTCATCTGACCAGAGAACATTCTTCCAAAACGTTTTAGGTTTTCTCAGGTAAGTTTTGGCAAACTCCAGCCTGGTTTTTTTATGACTCGGGGTAAGAAGTGGGGTCTTCCTGGGTATCCTACCATACAGTCCCTTTTCATTCAGATGCCGACGGATAGTACGGGTTGACACTGTTGCACGCTCGGACTGCAGGGCAGCTTGAACTTGTTTGGATGTTAGTCGAGGTTCTTTATCCACCATCCGCACAATCTTGCGTTGAAATCTCTCGTCAATATTTATTTTCCTTCCACATCTAGGGAGGTTAGCCACAGTGCCATGGGCTTTAAACGTCTTGATGACACTGCGCACGGTAGACACAGGAACATTCAGGTCTTTGGAGATGGACTTGTAGCCTTGAGATTGCTCATGCTTCCTCACAATTTGGTTTCTCAAGTCCTCAGACAGTTGTTTGGTCTTCTTTCTTTTCTCCATGCTCAATGTGGTACACACAAGAACACAGGACAGAGGTTGAGTCAACTTTAATCCATGCCCACTGGCTGCAAGTGTGATTTAGTTATTGCCAACACCTGTTAGGTGCCACAGGTAAGTTACAGGTGCTGTTAATTACACAAATTAGAGAAGCATCACATGATTTTTCTAACAGTGCCAATAATTTTGTCCACCCCCTTTTTTATGTTTGGTGTGGAATTAGATCCAATTTGGCTTTAGGACAATTATTTTTGTGTTTTTTCATTGAAGACAAATTAAATGAAGATAATAATACCAAAGAATTTGTGATTGCAATCATTTTCAGGAAGAAACTGAGTATTATCTGACAGAATTGCAGGGGTGTCAATACTTTTGGCCACAACTGAAAATATAAAAACCAGATGGGGGCTATGTAGCAGGTTGAGGGATGATGTTTCAGGCTGGGGGGACTATATACCAGGATGGGGATGATATACCACAATGGGGTGGCTATATACCAGGCTGGGGGAGGATATACCCGGATGGGGATGATATATCCGGATGGGGGGCTGCTGCATTCCCCACCCACCCTAGGCTTATACATAAGTCAACACGTTTTCCAAGTTTTTGTGGTAAAAATTGGGGCTTCGGTTTATATTTGGGCTAGCTAATACTTGAGTATATATGGTACTTCATTTTGGTCAGCAATATTTTGGTCCCACTCCTCCAACGGATCTGCTGTGGCACTAGACATCTTGTGTCACTATGATTTTCCTATGCTGTCTCTCCATCATACATTTGCTATTGATATTATAGCTTTTCCAGAATTTCCAAAAGGAAACATTTTTAAAATTATTTTCTATTTTACATTTCAATAATCATTCAAAGTTTTTAGAATAACCTTCAGTGGGCCACTATAGAACCTAGACTGTTCAGTAAAGCTTGGTTTTTGCTGGATTACACTGTCATAGATGTCTCCAGAAGAGGTTGCTAATAACTTGAATAGGTTAATTAGATTGCGGAGGAAGGTGAACAATGGCAGATAATGGTGATTACATTCTGTCGTCAGCTCTGCAGAGTGTTGAATGAAGTACCGGTGTTCTAAATACTGTACTACATGCCATTATGAATTGTATAATGAATTGTAGAATCAAAAGTTAAGGGGACACTCTCCCTTGTGTATAAAAAACTGCTCCAATTCTCATCCAGAAAAGGGGGATGAGCGTCATGCGTGTGTAATGACATATGGATATGCGAGTGTGCGATTTATTTCTTGACTAGCATCTGTTTGTTTTTTTTCTCAGCAACTATTATTTTTAAATCATTTATAGTGTTTTATGCACCTCCTGTAGGAGCCAGAGATCTGCTGCCGGCCGCACAGGTTAGGACAGCGAGCAGGGTGGGGGGCTTGAGGGATAGCAGGAGCGCATAGGGTGCCCCCACCCAGCACCCAGGGGCCCCGTGTCAGGGGCAATTACATAGTGCCCAGAGACTCACAGCTATTGGAGAGGAAGCAGTGCAAGTGCAGGTCCTGCAACAGATGTGGGCCACCCAGCAGTCCAGGGCCCCGGCAATTACCCTGGTGCATCGGTTGCTGACAATGGCCCTGGTTCTATCCTACAGAATGGTAATGTATCTGTACAAAATGGATGGCTGACAGATGGGCCATGTGCCGTCTGTTTTTTTTCACTTCCATAGACTTGCATTGGTAAGTTTCATCTGAATGGTTCGGCCATACGTTGTATGCTGCAATTTTTTTCCTCAACCCAATTGCAGCTGAAGGAGAATTTGCAGATAAATACTGCCTCATTGAAAAACATTGGTGCAAGTGCAATGTGATTTTTTTCATCATATTGCACTTGGTGTACCCAAGTGGGAGTGAGCCCTTAAGGCACAAACACACTATGCGAGATTGTTATTATTAGGTATTATATAATATATATATGATATATTAGGTATATTGCTACGCGTCTGTTCCCTCTAGACGCCGGAAATGCGCGCCGTGGCCAGCGGATATGCACTTCCTGGATCTCGGTCACCTGACTGTTACATACTATTTTATATATAGGTAGGGTATAACTAGGAGCATACAGGGACTTCTGGGACAACAAAACCCAAGAGAGTCCTAGGGTATTTAGTATAATCTATGAGAGTCTAGTACAGATACATTAAATCTGTGACTTTTACTACAGGACAATCTTGCAACAACAAGGGCTGTAGCAATACATTACCTGCGGGGCACATGGTACTGAGGCCAGAGGATGGTATTACAGCATTGAACCAATGTAAGTTATTAGTAACATATTTTGGCTAACAGCTCTATTAAATTGTGCTAATACTGGCACCAATAGCTGCTGACTTATATTTTACTATAAAAATGTTTGACTAATAGGAAGGACTACAGGCCATACAAGAATAAGATAAGGCCCCTTGCGAAAAAAAGGACCCACACCACAACAACCACCAGAATATAAATTGGGACTCATGAACCATCATCGCATTATCCACTGTTTGACCTTTAACTTTTCATTTTTATACTGATACTTTAATAAACATCCCAAATAAGGGTTGCACCAAATAATTTTGTAGTGCCTATCCTTTGAAACAGATGGAGTGCTGAACCTTATACCATTAATAACAATAACGTAGTTTACCTCGGGCGAAGCAAAACAGGGTACTTCACCAAGGTTTCCAGCAGCAAAACATCAACAGCCATGTAGGTATTTGGTCATCTATATGCTAGCTCAGGTGTTAAACCATTAATACTATGTGAGATGCATGCAAGATACTCGCATGAGTCTTGCATGACTCACCTGGAATGGCCCTTGCTTCTCTGAACAGGAGTGCATGAGCTGCTTGTGTTTCTATGCAGCTCTACACTTCCATCCAGAGAGACGGCGGCCGTTCTGGGTGAGTCATGCGAGACTCATGTGAGTGACTCGCCCAGGGCTGGAGTACTCGGATCCCGGGCGTTGCTGCTGAATCCTGTCACCTGTGGTTGATGCCTGGTTCCGTGCCCTGGTGGTCGCTGAAAAGTGTTGAAATGAGAATAAAAAAAGTGTATTGTTTGTGACGCCACCTGCAGTTTCTGATGATAACACCAGCACTATTTCAGACAATTGAGCTAATTGTGTGATTTGTCTACAGTACATGTTTAGCTCAAATTCATAATGTAATGGTGATATAGGACCAATCTATGAAGAAAAATATTTCCTTTTAAAAATATCATCATAACATGATAGGGAAACAAGAGCTAGCACTCTAAACTACATCTAAACAAGTAATTCAACTGTTTCTCTCATTGAGAGCGGACACAAAATCTGAACAAGTCTGAAGGCCACTTCACACACACAGATATCTGAGTCCAACCAGGGTGCCAGGGTGCCACAGTATATTAGGAGTAAGGGCCGCTTTACTCACACCAACTTCTGTGTCCAACTTCTGAACAGATCTCTGGTTGCAGTGAAATCAGTGAAATCATGGATACATTGCTCCATGTTGTACACAGCCACAAAATGGAACAATGTGTCCATGATTTCACTGCAACCAGAGATCTGTTCAGATATTGGACTCAGATATCTGTGTGTGTGAAGTGGCCTTTAGGCTCAGAGGTGACATTTTTGTCTCCTTGTGTGAATAGCTTTCTTTCTGTTCAAAAGATCAGTCATAAGGCCACTTCACACACACAGATATCTGAGTCCAATATCTGAACAGATCTCTGGTTGCAGTGAAATCATGGACACATGGTTCCATTTTGTGGCTGTGTACAACATGGAACAATGTATCCATGATTTCACTGCAACCAGAGATCTGTTCAGATATTGGACTCAGATATCTGTGTGTGTGAAGTGGCCTTTAGGCTCAGAGGTGACATTTTTGTCTCCTTGTGTGAATAGCTTTCTTTCTGTTCAAAAGATCAGTCATAAGGCCACTTCACACACACAGATATCTGAGTCCAATATCTGAACAGATCTCTGGTTGCAGTGAAATCATGGACACATTGTTACATTTTGTGGCTGTGTACAACATGGAACAATGTATCCATGATTTCACTGCAACCAGAGATCTGCGAACAATATCTGCCCAGATATCTGTGTGTGTGACCCCAGCCATAGACAGAATGGCACCTGATTCCAATTATGAATATTGTTTTTTTTAGTGACATGCGTCGGTCCTTTAGTTATGCAAGACATATTTTCAATATTCTGATCCTGTGGGAATCCTCTTGCTCTATAAACCACATTCCTAAATCCCTGTGAGACCAAACATTACCAGTAATGATAGTCCACTTGGCCTGTATAAATAATTAGTAGTGTAGCCAGTTTTTTGGGGTTCTTGAGGGGTTATTGTGAAGCTTGGCAGTGACCATGCTGAAGTATATATAACTAAATGACTATATATACTACTTACACGACTCACACTGAAGGGCCACCGGCTTTCTGGATGGGAGTGCATCAGCTGCTTATATTTCTATGCAGCTCCACGTTCCTGTCCAGAGGACAGGATGAGTCATGCAAGACTCATGCGAGTATCCCTCATGCGTCTTGGCTCAGTGTGTCTCTGTCGCACATTGACACACGCCTGCTTTTTTTTTCTGAATGAAAATAGAAAATAACTTAGTTTTTGCTGTGTTTTTAAAAGAAGTAACATGTCAATTTATTTAGCGTTTTTGCTGCTTTTTTTTCACCATTGAAAGCAATAAAGAGTATTTTGACTGCCTACAGATCAGGTTTTGCTACAGAAAAAATGTAGCAAAAATTTCCCTGTGTGAAC
Organism: Allobates femoralis; assembly: GCA_033576535.1. Taxonomy (NCBI): domain Eukaryota; kingdom Metazoa; phylum Chordata; class Amphibia; order Anura; family Aromobatidae; genus Allobates; species Allobates femoralis. The sequence goes on along the minus strand of JARQOC010000759.1, from coordinate 11,012 downwards.
ATAGCCTTCGACTTGCATTAGATGTAGAAAAAATGCACGCATTTTTATTGTGTTTCCGCTTCAGAAACACGCTAAATGCATATGTAATTCGCACATAAGTATATCAATAAAGTTTTGTCAAATTCAAATACCAGGAAGTATCAAAAACAAAGCAACTTTACTTAAAACATGACACACCAACAAGAGACAAGTGGCCACTTTACACGACCCAACATCGTTTCGATATTGTATCCAACGGCACGGGAGCGTGCACTTTTTTTGGCTGAAATCTAAGATCACATAGGAGCTGTCACACAGGGAGATATCTGCAGGCAACGCAACTGCGATGTCTACGCCCCCTTGTACGCGCGAACCAGGGAACGACCATTTAACATGGGAGGGAGTAGGAGAAGTTGCTCTCCAAGTCGTTGTTGGGCTGTCACACAGCACGATCCTGCCAGATCGTCCATCCAATATCGGGCAGTTGGAGAGCCTGCTCATTTCTCCCCCGATTCGTATATTCTTGCATCGAATTGCACATTTACACCACAGAACGCAAGAACGATATCGGCGCCAATGCACGAACCACGTGACTTTTATCGAAGTTGGACGACGATATCGGGACGTGTAAAGTGGCCAAAAAAATGCAGTGTCAATAAAACAATAGAAAAAAATGTAAAAAAGGCAATAAGAAAAACGCAAGTAACATAATTTACCTACAGCTAGGTAGGTTCCCACAATGAGGTTGATGTTGTAGATGTTCTATATCTATAAGGCCACATGCACACGTTGAGAATTTGTTGATTTATTTACCTTAGCATTTGTAAGGCCGGCTTCACACTACGGTTTTTCGGGTCCGGGGCTGTCCGGTGTAAACCGGACAGCCCTGTATCTGAATTTGCCCCCCATGTATCACTATGGGGCTGGATGGCTGTTATTTCCCATCCGGTTTGGGGCTTTTTCCTGGAGGATCCGGTTTTGTCCGATTTTTGCATCGGACACAAAAACGGAGTCTGCAGCATTTTTTGTGACCGATGCAAAAATGAAACAAAACCGGATCCTCCCGGTTGCATAGGAGTCTATGGGCACCGGATCGCGCCAGATCTGGCAGAAAATCGTGTCGGTTCCCGGACGGCTGGCGCTGAAACAGCGGCGGCTGTTAAAAGCAGCGGCCGCTGAATTTCAGCACATGGAGAGCTGCACGCCTTAAATTTCAGCACCGCAGCCAGCTCCCCTGCAGCCGCGGTGCTGAAACTTCAGCACTGGATAGCGGCAGCAATGAAGTCAGCAAAAAGCAGGATCTGAGGGCAGATTTGTGTCTGGTGCATCCTGCAAAACACCAGACAGAACCTGACAGTGAATAACCGTGGTGTGAAGCCGGCCTAAGACAAAACCAGGAGAGTAACAATCAGAGGAAAAGTATAAAAGAAACACATCACCGCTTCTGTATTTATCACCCACTCCTGGTTTTGGCTACAAATCCTGAGGTAAAAACCTCACCCAATACTGACTGTGTGCACTCAGTCATATAGATGTAGACAATCTACAACATCAAATACTCATTGTGGGAAAGTAACCTGTGAAATTGTGTTTTTGGTGCAGTAAAAATACCCAGCGACAAAAACTCATTGTGGGAATACAGTCTGAAGGGGGGCTCCGCTGGAAAAAATGGAATAATTTATTGTTTTGGATTAATACAATGTATTCATTGGGGGATACTTATGTTATCAATTCTAGAATTTGCAGCGTGCCCAGAATATCTGCTACTCCTTAGCAACATCTGGAAGCAAGGTGACAAATTGTGCATTGCAGTGACTGTAACCATGGTTACCGCAGTTGCTAAGGAGTGTTAGACATTTACAACGTGATTGCAAATGGTAGTAACAGCTGTGTCCTTATCTCTTAAATGCTGTTTTCAAGTAGCGCACTTCTTCTATCAAGTGTCTAGGAGTTTTTTCTAGTTAAATATAGCAGTCAGTCTAGTGAATTTAATTCAGAAAAAGAAGTCATTTTTTTTTTTAGTTCAGTTACTAATTAAACTAGTGAACTAGTGAAGAAACCAATGTAGATGATTGCATGGACATCTTAAATGGGTTACATTGCCTCAGGCTACAAGTCTGTAGTCACTCTATGTGACTACAGACTTGTGAAGTGTCATGTCATATCCATTGCGTGCTGTGAGGACTCATCTGTGCTGGAAGCAGGCGCTCATGGGACCGCAAATATGGGATTTGTATATATCCGGCCTGTCACGTGCCCACTTCTTAGCACGTGACTTGTGGTGCACCTGCAGGGGTTAATTTATGTCCTCCCTCTCAATCTAGCACTCAACCTCTGTTCTAGGCTGTAAAGTAAGCACATCACACCCCGACACAGTCCACAAACCTCAGCTACACAACACGCTGCCACCACTCATCAAACATACGAGGTGGTGAGTCTCTGAAATATATTCCTGTCCTACAATCAACAGGGTCACAGACTCTGTGGCTTCTTTGGAGAATACAAGGATCAAACTTATTAAAGTTTTAATCTTTAATGTAAAAATTACAGTGCTTACAATAAAAAGATATAGAAGATACAAATATAAAAGACACACATATATGGAAAACAGTCATTAAATAAAATGGGAGAAATACAGAAATACCTAACTTCCAGTCTAAGGTTATTTTTCTGTATCTTTGGGGGAAGAAGAAATTAAAGCGTAACTGCTGTTTAAATTTTTATTTATTAATAATGTAAAGCAAGTAATTTTAATAAATTTTGTAATATGGTTCAGTAGAAAATTATGGCTGGTTTCCATTCAGTGCACTGTGAGTGAAGCTGTTTCTGTGCCAGGGTCATCTTCACAGTGAATACGGACATGTGAGGAGATAATGGAGAGGGGGCGTGGCCTACACTGCGGCAGCTCACGAGGAGGCAATGTATCACATTACAGCACAGCTGAGCAATGTCAGGATGGTAACTCTTTGCAAGCTTCACTCTTCTGTCTTCACACAGCGAGCTCTGTTAACTCCTTGTCTGCTGGCTCCCCATACAGCTTATTACCAGCCGGCTCTCACGCACACTTCTGGCCACTCCCACACAGATAGAAAATGCAGCTTTTTAAACAGCATAGAAAAATTTGATAAAATCAGTCATATAAATGAAGAACTCCCATAGGGAAAATCTGATAGTATAGTGGGGATAAAGGGGTTAAAGATGACCAGTGGGATCGCCTTTCACTTGATGAGGTTTGCACCTCTGCACAACCTCAGTAATGCGTCTCAAGTGCTCCCGGTGTCACAGCAGGCTCCAAGGCAGTGGTAATCCAGTTCCCAGCTGGTCACGTGGGTCTCCGGTCATGTGAGCCACGCGTCACGGGGATATTATGTCACTGCAGTCCCGGGCCGCTTCAGAAATGTCAATGGCACCCCGCAGCTCCAAACCACATCACCCAATGGATGAGAGTTACAAGGAAGAAATAGATAATATGTGGTTATCTGGAAGGAGCGCTGGGGCACAAAGACAAGGGGAATTCTTAAGGTTTAGCAAATCTCGTTATTAATGCACTACCACAACGCGTTTCAACAACAATCTGTTGCCTTCCTTTACCGATTAGTGGTGGAATGGACACATTAAATACTTTGAAGCACCAATCACAATTTGCCAATCAATGATGTCAGTTTTAACTCCATCAACCCCATGTGCACCAGAGGACTGAAAGCGTTTTAGTGGTAAATACAAACAGGATAAAACAGATTGTGCACAAATTAAAAAGATACACTGCATAAAAATAGAATAAAATGTCTAATCCAGAAACAATGTTAAAATGTATCTATAAGAAAAATTGCACAGTTGCATAAAAAACAAAATAAACATGAATGGATAGATAAAAACAATCAAACCAATGTAAATGATAAAATCCTCAGAAAATACAATAAAGCTACCGTATATTAAGAATGGCAAATAACCCATTAACACTATTATCTCACAGGAAAAAAGGGGGGAAGGGGAGAGATGGGAGGGGAAGGGGTAACATACTAGTACCCTTAGGTACTTATTCTATCATAGGTATTAATAGTGAAGATATGTGTAGATTACGCAGAGTATAATATCGGTCATCCGCTTGAGACGCAGGTCGAGCTATCAGCAATGATAAAACCTATAAACTGGAACAGAACAGTAATTTAACCATTGAGGAACTCTAACAAGCAAAAATTCATTTACAGATATTCTCAATTGTAAGGTTAATTCCCTCTGGGCTCAAAGTCCCCAAGCTTGAAGATCCAATAACTTTCCTTTTTTATCAAGCTACTAAACCGATTGCACACAGTTTCAGGGATCCGATCAATGATAATAAGTTTCAAATGTTGTGGATCCTTATAATGTACAGCACAAAAGTGTTTGGATACACCGTGTAGACTATATTGTATCAATAACTTTTGTATATTCCGTCGGGACTTATTGAAAGTTGTAATAAGACTCCAATCAGTATATCCCGCTGTATTGGACTTATTTGTATCAGATACAATTTTTGGGATGCATGACTCCTGTGTCAATGACGCAGTTCTCACATAAGCATCCTTGATCAATTTACTAGGATACCTTTTTTGTGTGAACCTAGCCTTCAAAATGATGGCCTCCCTTTTAAAATCTTCTTGATGGGTACAGTTTTTTTGAATGTGCCAATATTGGCCATAGGGGATGTTTCTCACCCATCTGGGTAGGTGCCACTATTGAACCTAAGAGAGCTGTTTACATTAACTGGTTTAAAATAGTTTGAAGTGGACACTCTCCAAGATCATCCAAATTTAACTTAAAGTCAGGAATTGTATTTCTGTTCTGGACATGGATAATGTAAATTGAAGACGCCATGAAATATTATTTAGTTTGTCCACAAATTCCAGTGCTTTATTCGCAGGGCCATCCCAAATAAAGAAGAGGTCATTAATCAACCTACAATAGACCACTATGTAGCCCTAGGCTAGAGGGGACTGTGCGATGAAGACAGACTCGAACAACCCCATGTACAGATTTGCATAACTAGGGGCGAATCTCATCCCCATCGCACAGCCCCTCTTTTGTTGGTAGACTGATCCTTCAAAGTTGAAAATGTTGTTATTCAATATTAGTTCAATGGCCTTTAGCACTAAGAGAGTTGGAAGTGAAGGGGGCAAGCATGCTGGCCTGTGGCAGGAATATGAACTTGAAGATGTGTCTGAGAATGTGAGACTATTCAGATGAGCGACCTCATTGCAGAACACAGTGCCTTGCTTTGGCAGTATCAACAAGCAGGTGTAAGGTTTCAAGGTTTTCCATAGAACTTGTTTCGTTTCCTTGCCCTCGCTCAAAGGGGAGGTTGATGCATCATTGTGCCCTTGTAACTTCCTGTTAGTTCAGTTTATTTAAACTCTAGTCCTGGAATTTATCGCTGCCTGAGTAGTTGTGCTTCCTAGCTTCAGAGACACTCCAGACTTGCTTCCTGTCTTCTTCTGCTTATGGTTTGCTACTCTGCTTTCAGCTGTCTGCAGACTTCAATGAATTTCCCATTCTCTTGTTCTCCCTAGGAGAAGAGATCTGCTACTTCGAGAGCTTTCACGGTCTGTAAAGAACTTTGGATTGTCTGCTAAGTTACCAGTGTACTTTATCCGGGACTTTGTCTGTGAGGGCTGCTTTGCTGGATTCGAGCGGGACTTATTCAGCCTAAGAGTACACTGGTAAAACTATTTCTTGCTCACACATTTTCTCCAAATCTGTTCTGGACTATATTTATTGTGCTGACTCACTTGCAAATAATTTCTGGACACTCGCTTAATAGTGCCGCACTTATTTATATGTCTGGACTTACACCAATAGTGCTGTTTATACTCTGCATATAATGTCTGGACTATCTTCTGTAGTTCTGTTCTTTTTGCTTGTTGTTTACTACAGACTATTTACTACAACTTTGTCTAAAGTCTCATTAATCCTACACTATCAGATTCCAGAGTATCTACATAATTGTTAGATCAAGACTGTGTGAGAAAGAAAGCGCCGCATAGGCCAGGGTTCCACATGAGCCCTCAGTCAGTTTTTGGCTTCAGTTTTGTCATTTTTTTTTTCTAAGTCCAAAAACTGACAGAAAAACGCATTGGGTGTAAGGCCATGTTCACACACATGCGTTTTTTTGCCCATCCCTGCGTTTTTGGGGTGTGAAAAAAAAACGCAGGTGCGTTAACGCAGGGTACATATGAGTGTACATGCGTTTTTCAGGACCACTTGCGTTTTTTTCCCATACCCCAAAAAACGCTGCATGCAGCGTTTTTTGGTGCTGGAAAAAAACGCAGGTGTGTTTCCCCAAAAACGCATGCGTTTTCGTAACATGGGCCCCTATGGGAAACGCTGGCAAACGCAAACGGAAACGCAAGTCACATGCAGACACATGCGTTAACGGTAGCGTTTTTGTAAAGCAGTCCTCAAAAATGAAATTTGAAATTTTATTTTTTTTCAATAGCACCCTCCCCTATATAATAATGAAGATACAAAAAAAATTTTATGATAACACCCAATCCCCCCCTTGGTCGGCAGGAAAACGAAAAAAGAAATTCCTTCAGCAAAAACACCAATTTTTATGCCATGCGTTTTTGGCTGTGTGGGTGTTTGGTGAAAAAAATGACTATTTGCAAAAACGTTTTCAATGCTTTCACACACACAAGGCACATTTTTTGGCACTCCTAAAAAAACGCAAGTGGTTATAGTTAAACGCAAATTGTGTGTGAACATAGCCTTATAAACACCCTGTGCGTTTTTCTCTGGAGCTCAAAACATTGCCCTGTCCGTTTTTGAGCCAAAAACGCAGTAAACAGCGTTTTTGGCATCAGTTAAAAAACGCATGCGTTTTCATGCGGTTTTTTTTAACATGGGGCCCTATGGGAAACGCATGCGCAAACGCATGCCATATTTGGCACTTGCGTTTGCGCATGCGTTCGCGCATGCGTTTTTTTAATGAAAAGTCCAAAAACGTTCAGGAGTGCAGGAGACACAAAAAGCACCCTATAAAAAACGGATTGGTGATGAAAAGGACTTCCAAAAACGGATTTCTATGTGTGACCCCAGCCATAGCAGAGCCGAGGCAGTTTGTTTCCAGCCCCTGTAACCCAGAGAGAGAGAGAAAAGCAGCACGGTGGAGCAAGTGACCCCCCCAGCTTTAGATGTGGGACTATGGCTATGTTCACACACAATTTGCGTTTTTTTTAGCACTCTTAAAAGCACTTGCGTTTTTTTAAGAGTGCTAAAAAATGTCCCTTGTGTGTCTGAAAGGATTTGCCACGTTTTTGGACTTAGTCATTTTTTCACCAAAAACGCAGGCAAAAACGCAAGCGTTAACGCAGGGTGCATAAATGTGCCTTTTAAAAACGCATGTGTTTCCCATAGGGCCCCCATGTTAAAAAAACGCATGTGCGTTTTTTCAAAAACGCATGCGTTTTTTTAACATGGGCCCCTATGGGAAACGCATGCGTTTTTGAATGGCACTAAAAGGTACTAATGTACCATGCGTTTTTGCATGCGTTTCCCATAGGGCCCCATGTTTAAAAAACGCATGCGTTTTTGGAAAAACGCACATGCGTTTTTTTACAGCACCCAAAAACGCTGCATGCAGCGTTTTTTGGACTAGGGGTAAAAAACGCAAATGGAGCTGAAAAACGCAGCTACACTCAAATGTACCCTGCGTTAACGCACCTGCGTTTTTTTTAACAGCCCAAAAACGCAGAGATGGTCAAAAAAACGCATGTGTGTGAACATGGCCTATGCATGCCCCAGACTTGGAGAGGGATGGAAACCTTAGCCGCAAGAGATGAGGGCACAAACGCAACCTCAGTTCAGCTACATCTGAACCAAGCAGACATTATCAGACTTTCTGCTCATAGCTGCAGTACTGTGAGTTTGACACCAGTGGTCAATTGTGTTAGGGTATAGAGCAGGCTTCATCAATAAGGCTGGGGTCACAGTACCATTTTTCACATGCATTTTTGGAGACCTGCGTTTTCAAAAACGCATGTAAAAAACGCACCCATAGGCCCCCATGTTAAAAAACGCATGCCCTAATAGCCAAAAAGCATGTGTGACTGTCCCATGCGTTTTTGGAGCATATCCGGAAACGCATGCGTTTTTGTTAACATGGGCTCCTATGGGAAACGCATGCGTTTTTGAATGGCACTAAAAGGTACTAACTGTACATGCGTTTTTGCATGCGTTTCCCATAGGAACCCATGTTATAAAAACGCATGCGTTTTCTACAAAAACGCATGCGTTTTTCAAAACGCTCAAAAAAATACTACAAGCACTATTTTTAGGTGCAGATTCAAAAACGCACCCAAAAACGCAGGGAGCCATCACACACCTTACAAAACTCATGCTGACATGAAAAAAAGCATGAGTTTTGTTAAATCACTTAAAAAAACGCATGGCAACTGTGACCACAGCCTTAGTGCGCGGCATAGGGTAGGGTCACATTGAAAACCTAAATTGCATTCACTGCATCCGGATCCGGATGCGGTGAACGCAATGGCGGGCACACACATTTTTTTCAAAAATATGTGCTGAATCCCGCACTGCGGTCACCGGATGGCTCAGGATGTGTAATCCCTGAGCCATCCGGTAACTGCATAGCTTGCGGTTCCCGATCTGGCAAGTTAATAAAGAGTTAAAATAGCTGACCTAAATGACTTTTTGAGGTCTGTAGGGGGGCTTAGACCCCCCTACAGACCGGCCGGCGACTTCTATAGTGTTCTTCTACAATTTCTCAATGGTCACAGGCTCTTCGGAGCCCGTGCATGTAAACCAAAGGTGCCCCCCCCCCCGTATCACTATACAGGGGTGCATAGACACCTGTATTACAAATAAGCTGTATTGATGTCTAGTAACGGTTAAATGTGTACATTTGCATTGTAAGTATATACTTACAACATTCTTTCGTAGGCAGAGTGAAGGAAATCCATGGGCGGGGCTGTGTGCAGCAGCCTCCGCCCGCTCCTTCTTGATGCCCGCCCCCTCTGGCCATAATCCAGTCTTGTGAGGGCGGGGACGTCGTTAAAGGGGCGTGGCTAACCGCGGCACATAGTTAGCCACGCCCCTTTAACGACGTCCCCGCCCTCACAAGACTGGATTACGGCCAGAGGGGGCGGGCATCAAGAAGGAGCGGGCGGAGGCTGCTGCACACAGCCCCGCCCATGGATTTCCTTCACTCTGCCTACGAAAGAATGTTGTAAGTATATACTTACAATGCAAATGTACACATTTAACCGTTACTAGACATCAATACAGCTTATTTGTAATACAGGTGTCTATGCACCCCTGTATAGTGATACGGGGGGGGGGGGCACCTTTGGTTTACATGCACGGGCTCCGAAGAGCCTGTGACCATTGAGAAATTGTAGAAGAACACTATAGAAGTCGCCGGCCGGTCTGTAGGGGGGTCTAAGCCCCCCTACAGACCTCAAAAAGTCATTTAGGTCAGCTATTTTAACTCTTTATTAACTTGCCAGATCGGGAACCGCAAGCTATGCAGTTACCGGATGGCTCAGGGATTACACATCCTGAGCCATCCGGTGACCGCAGTGCGGTCCCGGTAAACGCTGCGAAAACTGCTGCCTGCATGATTTTAAACGCAGGCAGCAGTGCCGGATTCGGCCACCGGATGGCTTGTGAAGCCATCCGGTGTTTTGCATAGGCTTCTATCAGGAGCCTTTCCTGGTCCGGTTTTGAGCTTTTTTAAAGCTCAAAACCGGATCAGGATTTTAAACAAAAAACGCCGATGTGACCCTGGCCATAGTTAGTGAAGCCAGAAAGGGATTTAGAGGAGAGTAGTTTTATGAACTGTGTATACTATTGGTGTTTAAATTGTGTTGTAGGGCTGTGGTCACAGTTGCCATGCGTTTTTTTAAGTGATTTAACAAAACTCATGCTTTTTTTCATGTCAGCATGAGTTTTGTAAGGTGTGTGATGGCTCCCTGCGTTTTTGGGTGCGTTTTTGAATCTGCACCTAAAAATAGTGCTTGTAGTATTTTTTTGAGCGTTTTGAAAAACGCATGCGTTTTTGTAGAAAACGCATGCGTTTTTATAACATGGGTTCCTATGGAAAACGCATGCAAAAACGCATGTACAGTTAGTACCTTTTAGTGCCATTCAAAAACGCATGCGTTTCCCATATGATTTGATATGCTCCAAAAACGCATGGGACAGTCACACATGCTTTTTGGCTATTAGGGCATGCGTTTTTTAACATGGGGGCCTATGGGTGCGTTTTTTACATGCGTTTTTGAAAACGCAGGTCTCCAAAAATGCATGTGAAAAATGGTACTGTGACCCCAGCCTAATAGCTGGAGAGCAGCTTGTGTGACACTCTCCATCTATCCTTCCATGTAACTGTTATTGTTGCTATCATTATAACAATTGTTTTGCATTTTCCAGCATAAAATTTTCTGTCCTTCAATAAAGCCTGTGTTTTGTTTCTGCCTCCTCATCTACTGTGCCAAATTTGAGCCCTCCCCGGCAGCGTCTCACTTCATTTCCACAAGTTAATAAATACAGTCATGGCCAAAAATGTTGGTACCCTTGAAATTGTTTCAGAAAATGAAGCATTTCTGCCAGAAAATTATTGCAAATACACGTTTTGTTATACATGTTTATTTCCTTTGTGTGAATTGAAACAAAACTAAAGAAAACAGGGATAGAAAAGCAAATTGGACATAGTTTCACACAAACTCCTTAATTGTCAAAAATTGTTGTCACCTTTTTGAAATTGTGGGTAAACAACTTTGCTTTAAGCATGAAATAGTTGTTCAAATGTATCTATGTGGGCAATATAAAAATCACACCGGAAACCAGAATAAAAAGGGAAAACTTGATGCACTTTTTTTGTCCCCCAAATTTGAGGAAAGCGGGAAGGGGGCAGTGCACCTTAGGCCCTGTGCACACAGTGTGTTTTTATTAGGTTTTTGTATGCATTTTTAGTGCAGTTTTGTCACAAAACTGCAGGCAAATTCGTATGCCAGCAAAGTCAAAGAGAATCCTGA
>JARQOC010000758.1:0-61782 GCA_033576535.1 Allobates femoralis | reverse complement strand
TTGTAACAACTACTCTCGCAGTGTCCTTATGACCGGGTAACATCTATAAGTGACATATAATTCAAATAGTGATTTAAAGTGACAGTACATTTATATATAAAATACTATAAATTCATGTCTAAAGTGGCAGTGCATATATTATAAAAGATAAAAATTAAGAATTAATAATAAGTATATAATTCAAGTAATAATTTAAAGTGACAGTACCTTTATACATAAAATAACAATACATTCATATATAAAGTGACAGTGCATACATTATAGAGATTAACCGTACATCTATTTATATAATCCGCAGTTTGGAATTCGGGCACTGTAGCCGAATCCCAGAATGCTTTGCGCCACTGCGAGCGATGACGCGTAGCGTCATCGCGAGAAGCAGCCGCAGTGCACCTCCGGGACAACAACCCCACACACAGACACAGGAGACCCGGCCAGAGAGAGATTGAGAGGAGCTCCGGCCCCGCACACTCCATCCCCCGGGACAGCAACCCCCACACACAGCAGCTGACAGCCGCAGCCGCACTGCACCTCTCGGAGAACTACCCCCCGCCTGCACACCCCCACCAGCCATACACCCCCGCCAGCCGTAGATCCCCCCCCCACCTCTCCTGCTGCTCCGGCACACTCCCGCATCTCTCTCTGCTCCGATCATCTTCACTACAAGGCTAAAGGACCTTTGGTGATGTCAGAGTCATGTGATCATTCACATGACTCTGACATCACTTCAGGCCCTCTATTAATCGATCAGAGCTGGGAAGAAGGGTAAGAAGCCACACAGGGGGCAGGGCGAGTTAAGACACTGCAGGGGCAAATAGAGCCCAGGGGAAACAGGGGGGGGAGCCCATTCTGCCCCTCTACAGTCTACCCCTGCTCTGCTTCGGCCCCACACCCTGCACCTCCCCCACACACAGCAGCTGAGAGACAGAGAGGAGATCCGGGAGAGACACACCACAGGGGACAAAAATCCCCCCACACACAGGACGACTAACCAGCAGCACTACATACACTATATATACATACATACACTATATATACATACATACACTATATATACATACATACACTATATAAACATACATACACTATATATACATATACACTCTGTATACATACATACACTCTATATACATACATACACTATATATACATATACACTCTGTATACATACATACACTATATATACATACATACACTATATATACATATACACTCTGTATACATACATACACTCTATATACATACATACACTCTATATACATATACACTATTTCAACACACACATCCTGGATCCATCCCATCCACCTACAGCTCCTACCCAACATCCACACAGTCCCTATCTCTATTCCCTTTATACAATTGCTTTGGCAAAACTGAGATGTATTTGGTCCTGCCAATAAAGCTTCTTTGAATCTTGAATCTTGAATCTCACATATAGATATAGAGTATCTACACATACCTTATATACACATAAATATATTGATATACTGTATATACACATAGATACACACTATATACACATATATATATTGATATACTGTATATAAACACATACACATATACATATAGCGTATATACACATATATACATACATGCACATATACAGTCTATACACACATATATAGATATACAGTATATACACAGATAGATATACACTATATACACATATATACATATACAGTATATACACATCTATACATATATATATACATATACAGTATCTACACATACACTTAGATATACACTATATACACAGATACATATACACTATATACACATATATACATAGATGTACATATACAGTATATACACACATATATACATACACAGTATATACACACAGATACATATACATATACAGTATTTTCATATATATAGATGTAGTTATAGTTTATATACACATATATAGAGATATATAGTATGTACACATATATACATATCCTGTATATACACATATCGCTATACAGTATATACACATATATACATACATATACAGTATATACACACACATACATATACAGTATATACACATATATACATACATATACAGTATATACACACACATACATATACAGTATATACACATATATACATGTAGATATACACTATATACACACATATTGATAGATACACAGTATATACACATACATAGATATACAGTATATACACATATACATAGATATACAGTGTATACTCACATATAGATATACAGTATATACACAGACATACACTATATACCCACATATACATATACACTATATACACAACACATATATAGATATACAGTATATACACATATATATATATATATATAACAGTATATACACATATACACACAGATATATATATATACAGTATATACACATATATAGATAGCTGTACATATACTGTATATACACATATATAGATAGATGTACATATACAGTTTATACACATATCTACTTATGTAATCACCAGTTTGGGATTCGCCCGTTGAAGCCGAATCCCATAATCCTTTGTGGCACTGCGAGCGATGACGCTTGCGTCATCGCGAGCCGCACCCGCACTACCTCACACCACCGCCATCCTGCCAACCCTTGGCCCCGCCACGAAGTCGACGCTGCCCGGATGCCGCCGGTGCCTTCCGCCCCTCGCTCACCACTGGGGCCTCGCTGCTGCTGGACTTGCCGTGTAGGGCCTGTGGCCGCCTGCCGCAACCCACTGATGTCGTCCTGTGCCCGGCGCCAGCCAATGGGAATGAGCGGGGCATCTCTGCCTCCAAAGCCTCACACGCCCCGCTCACTCCCATTGGCCGCCGCCGCCCCTGCAAGCGGATTGGGCGCTGTGTTGTAAACACAGCACGCCCATCCAATTGACCAGGACTCGGCGTCCTGGACCAATCGGATGCCCCTCCAGCCCAGAGCCGCTTCTTTACTCACCCCTCCAGCCCAGAGCCGCTTCTCTCCTCACCCCTCCACCCCAGACCCGCTTCTCTCCTCACCCTTCCAGCCCAGAGCCGCTTCTCTCCTCACCCCTCCAGCCCAGAGCCGCTTCTCTCCTCACCCCTCCAGCCCAGAGCCGCTTCTCTCCTCACCCCTCCAGCCCAGAGCCGCTTCTCTCCTCACCCCTCCAGCCCAGAGCCGCTTCTCTCCTCACCCCTCCACCCCAGAGCCGCTTCTCTCCTCACCCCTCCACCCAGAGCCGCTTCTCTCCTCACCCCTCCAGCCCAGAGCCGCTTCTCTCCTCACCCCTCCAGCCCAGAGCCGCTTCTCTCCTCACCCCTCCAGCCCAGAGCCGCTTCTCTCCTCACCCCTCCAGCCCAGAGCCGCTTCTCTCCTCACCCCTCCAGCCCAGAGCCGCTTCTCTCCTCACCCCTCCAGCCCAGAGCCGCTTCTCTCCTCACCCCTCCAGGCCAGAGCCGCTTCTCTCCTCACCCCTCCAGGCCAGAGCCGCTTCTCTCCTCACCCCTCCGCCACAGAGCCGCTTCTCTCCTCACCCCCCTCACCGCCACAGAGCCGCTTCTCTCCTCACCCCTCCACCACAGAGCCGCTTCTCTCCTCACCCCTCCACCACAGAGCCGCTTCTCTCCTCACTCCACCACCTCCACCACAGAGCCGCTTCTCTCCTCACCCCTCCAGCCCACACCCGCTTCTCTCCTCCTCACCCCTCCAGCCCAGAGCCGCTTCTCTCCTCACCCCTCCAGCCCAGAGCCGCTTCTCTCCTCACCCCTCCACCCAGAGCCGCTTCTCTCCTCACCCCTCCAGCCCAGAGCCGCTTCTCTCCTCACCCCTCCAGCCCAGAGCCGCTTCTCTCCTCACCCCTCCACCACAGAGCCGCTTCTCTCCTCACCCCTCCAGCCCAGACCGCTTCTCTCCTCACCCCTCCAGGCCAGAGCCACTTCTCTCCTCACCCCTCCAGCCAGAGCCGCTTCTCTCCTCACCTCCTCCACCCAGAGCTGCTTCTCTCCTCACCCCTCCAGCCAGAGCCGCTTCTCTCCTCACCCCTCCACCACAGAGTCGCTTCTCTCCTCCACCCTCCACCACAGAGCCGCTTCTCTCCTCACCCCTCCACCACATAGCCGTTTTTCCCCTCACCCCTCCACCACTGAGCCGGTTCTCTCCTCACCCCTCCACCACTGAGCCGCTTCTCTCCTCACCCCTCCACCACTGAGCCGCATCTCTCCTCACCCCGCCACCACTGAGCCGCTTCTCTCCTCACCCCTCCATCACTGAGCCGCTTCTCTCCTCACCCCTCCACCACAAAGCCGCTTCTCTCCTCACCCCTCCACCACAGAGACGCTTCTCTCCTCACCAACCCACCACAGAGCCGCTTCTCTCCTCACCCCTCCACCACAGAGCCGCCTCTATACTCTGCTACCCACACAGCCGCCTCTATACTCTGCTACCCACAGAACCGCCTGTATACTCTGCTACCCACAGAGCCGCCTCTATACTCTGCTACCCACAGAGCCGCCTCTATACTCTCCTACCCACACAGCCGCCTCTATACTCTCCTACCCACACAGCCGCCTCTATACTCTGCTACCCACAGAGCCCCCTCTATACTCTGCTACCCACAGAGCCGCCTGTATACTCTGCTACCCACAGAGCCGCCTGTATACTCTGCTACCGACAGAGCAACCTGCATACTCTGCTACCGACAGAGCAGCCTGCATACTCTGCTACCGACAGAGCAGCCTGCATACTCTGCTACCGACAGAGCAGCCTGCATACTCTGCTACCGACAGAGCAGCCTGCATACTCTGCTACCGACAGAGCAGCCTGCATACTCTGCTACCCACAGAGCCGCCTCTATACTCTGCTACCCACAGAGCCGCCTCCATACTCTGCTACCCACAGAGCCGCCTGTATACTCTGCTACCCACAGAGCTGCATGTATACTCTACTACCCACACAGCCGCCTCTATACTCTGCTACCCACAGAGCCGCCTCTATACTCTGCTACCCACAGAGCCGCCTGTATACTCTGCTACCCACACAGCCGCCTGCATACTCTGCTACCCACAGACCCGCCTGCATACTCTGCTACCCACAGAGCCCCCTGTACACTCTGCTACCCACAGAACCGCCTGTATACACACAATTCATTTCACCGCGCTCCCGATGCAATTGCATCGGGCCTTTTTACTAGTATTATAATAAATGCCACTACATACATAAATGTAGACCAGCCTAATAAATATAACATTCCAACCATTATATGTTATAGAGCGACCCCCATCTCCCCATTATCATATTATACACATAATATCACTCCATTGTGACCCATTGTCTACCCAACTCACCCTTAACCCTGTATATTTAACTATCTCCATACCTATACGTCAATTAGGTATGGGTGACCACAGACTTATACAGCTTTCCCAAGTCCTTCCCATTTATCATAATATTTTCTTTTCTTTTTCCCTCCACTCTCCTAGCACTACATATTTTTTACTCGTATTATTCTCACTCCCCCACATATTATATACACATTTACAGAAAAGGTCTTCTTCTTTGGGGGTTCAATTTCTGCTGTTATTCGTATCCACCTGATCATATTTCTTCCAAGGTTATAAACTTTGATTAAAATACTCTAAAATTGATAAATATAATAAAACACGATTAAAACCAATATTCATGCAAGGTTTCAATATGGTATAAACTATATGTAAACAACTTCAACCAACTCCTCTTTTTGTCTGACATTAACTATAAAAAGGCTCCAAACCCCCTATTAACATTTAGGCCTTGTGGAGCCAATGTACCTAGACGGTATATCCATTTGCTCTCGGTCTGAGCCAATTTCCTTGCCAAATTGCCTCCTCCATTGCCCATTTTGACCATATCAATTGTTTTTACCTTCAATAAGGATGCATCACACCCGTGATATAGTTTGAAATGCTTGGGATGGTCTTTAGTTTGGCCACCTCCTCAATCTTTAGCCTTCTCTATATCTCAGATGTGTTCCCTAACTCTGATCCTTAGTTCACGTGTAGTGAGCCCCACGTAAAATATTCCACACGGACATTCTCCCTGATACACAACCCCTTTCGAGCTGCATGTCAGGTAGTCCTTAATGCTATACTTCTTACTACCATCAAAATTGGTGAATTCCCTAGACTTATACATATTCATGCAACCTTTACAATTTTTACAGGGAAAGAATCCTTTTAAATGAAGCCATGTTTCCGATACCTCTCTCTTTTGTTCCCAGTGACTTTTAACCAGCAGATCCTTCAGATTCTTTGATCTGCGAGCTGTTATACTGGGCCATTCAGGAAGGCAATCTTTCAACACTGGATCTGAGGTTAAGATGCCCCAATGTTTGGCTATCACCTGCCGCATTTCTCTCCATTGTTTATTATAAGTTGTAATAAATCTTACTACTTCATGATCCTTATGATCTTCCTCCTTCTCTTTCCTTTTGTATAGAAGATCATTCCTGGCTGTGTTTTTTGCCCTCCAATATCCTTGATTGATTGACTTCCTACTGTACCCCCTATCCACGAATCTCTGCTGCAAATCCTTAGCTTGTGTCTCAAAAAGATCACTTGTGGAGCAAATCCTCTTTGCTCTTAGAAATTGGCCAATAGGAATCCCTCGTATAGTTGACACTGGATGAGATGATGACGCATGCAACAGAGAATTCGTGGATGTGGGTTTTCTGTACATATCGGTCACTATATATCCATTTTTTTCCGTTTTGATCTGGATATCAAGGAACTCAATTTCCCTTCCATACTTGGAGGACAGTCTGATGTTGAGATTGTTGTCATTCAATCTCCCCATCAGCTCTTTCAATTCACTCTCCTCCCCCTCCCAGACAAACCAAATATCATCGATGAAGCGCATCCAATTATGCGCATTCTCGATGCCGGGTACTGGGTTCACGGAAAAGATCTCTCTTTCCCATGCCCCCAGGAAAAGGTTCGCATACGAGGGGGCACAACTGGCCCCCATCGCTGTCCCCCTTTCCTGGAGGTACACCTGGCCGGAGAACAAGAAGCAGTTATGTGTCAGCACATACCCCAATAGAACCAAGAGCAATTCCACTATATCTCTCTCCATATTGCTATTCTCCAAATAGAATCTTGCTGATTTAATACCATCTTCGTGCTTAATTAAGGTATATAGGGCTTCCACATCTGCGGTGACCATTAACTCATTCTCCGCCAAGTGTAACCCATCGAGCCTGTGCAATGCCGCAGTGGTATCCTGTATGTATGATGGTAATGTAAATACAAGCGGTTTTAAATAATAATCTATTACTTTACTGACGACATCACACAGGCTCTCAATTCCCGATATAATGGGTCTCCCTGGGGGGTCTAATGGGTCCTTATGTATCTTAGGTATAAGATACATTGTCGCCATTTTTGGTTGCAACTTGTCCATAAAATCCACCAATTTTTTCGGTATAGTTCCCTCCTGATGTGCCCTGTCCAGGATTTCCATCAATTCCTGCTGATATTCCACAAGTGGATTATTTGGCAATTTTTTATAGCAACCTGCCTCATTAATGATCTTTTTTGCTTGTTTTACATAGAGGTCACTAGGCCATACCACCAAGTTCCCCCCTTTATCAGCAGGTTTGAAAAGTACATCCTGCCAGTCCATCATTTCTTTTAACCCCCTCCTTTCCTCCTGTGAAATATTTGAGGTATAGTTGGGCCTACTGGCAAGAGTTTCAATTTCCTCTGTTACTATCCTGGTAAAGATTTCTACCGCAGGGCACACATTAAAACTTGGGAACGACTTTTTAGTTGTTATCAAATTCTCTGGAAATTTACTTACTATTGAGGTCACATCCTCCTCCTCCCCCTCCTCCTCGATCGTCTCAAGTGCATTTATAATTTTAATCTCCTCTTCAGAAAAATGCCTACTCGGATCCTTTCTATGATGCAGCTTTTTGAGGATTAATTTTCGCGAGAACAGGTGGATATCCTTAATGACTAGAAACGGGTCTAAAGATGTAGATGGGGAAAATGTTAGTCCCTTTTCCAACAATTTCAATTGTATATCGGACAACACATGGGAAGATAAATTGATTACCTTATATTTATCATTTCTTTGAGCTTTTGCCCGGTTATTAAAGCCACGTTGTTCCTGGTTTTTACGCTTCACTGCTTGTCTAGTCTTGGGCTCAGGTTGCTGATTAAAGCTCCTATCGCTCACATCCGATATGTCGCCCGTAGTAGAAGCCAATGATCCACCCGAGGCTCTTCTCCCTCTGGCACTTATTTGCTCATTCCCCTTATTCTGCCACCGATAGACCCGTTCATTCTCATAGTCATTGACATCTCTTTGAAATTTACGGTACTTTCTCTCGCTAGTCTCTTTTTCACATTTTTCCACATCCTCATCTATTTCTTTCATGTGCTTAGAGAAATTTTCTGCACTTAGCTCTTCAGAGAGCACTTTGTGCAGTCGTGTAAGTTCTTCATTCATTACAGATAATAATGAATTATTCTTATCTATAATTATATTTACAAATTTCTCTGAGCAGATATCAGCTGCACTTCTCCATTGATTTGTAAGGAGCTCATCATCCAGATCAAAGGAGGGGAAAAGTTGGATCCTTAGACCTCTGGGTACTATTTTGTTTTCAATGTATTTTTCAAGGGCTGTTTTAGTCCACCACACACGAGTTTTCTTTAGTGACATATTTCTATACCGTCTCAGTGCCTCATTTACTGACATAGGAGTCTCTGTTGATGTTAGTAGGGTACCCCTTTTAAATAAGTCACTGGCCTTGGACTGCCAGGACGCCTCTCTTGCCTTATTATCCATTGTAGAATTTCTTCTGGACAATCTGTTATAAAACAGAATCAAATTATTATCTCAATAGTCCACCAATTGTTACCGTGTCTCACCTTTATATTGCATACCACTTCAAAACCACCCAGAATTCCCTCTAAAGGGCTCTCAGATGAATGATGAGTACAATTATCTTTTAATTAAGTGATCACTTTATTAGTTTAAATCATATAATAATTCATAAAAACATTAAAATAATTACATGAAGGTAATTATACACATAATATCACTCCATTGTGACCCATTGTCTACCCAACTCACCCTTAACGCTGTATATTTAACTATCTCCATACCTATACGTCAATTAGGTATGGGTGACCACAGACTTGGCGGTGGGGTACCAGGACCGAGACCATAAGCAGTATAGCGTATATACCAGGTATGTGAATTAAGTGGGGATAACTATAACTAAAGCACGGGGGCAGCACCATACATGTGTAACCCGGGTCAGAGAAGGGTTCACCTGTTAGTACATAGGTGCACATTGTATATTAGAGCCCCAGAATAACATAACAGACCGTGCAGCCACTTATAGTGGTAAACAAACAAGCAGTACGTCCTTATGAACCTGGTATCACTGGCTATTATATAATACTAGCTGTGAGCCCGATGCGATTGCATCGGGATTCTAGAATATGTGTATAGTTTATTAAATTAGATTTTTAACTAATAATCCAATTATTCCATGATAGATGGCGGCTCAATTGTAAAGAATCGGGAGTCTAGCATGCATATATACATTATTCATTCAAATTTGACAATAATGCAAATAAGACATGATATCTATCAAGTACCAATGTTTGTATGGTATATGTCAGTGTAGTACATGTCATGATTCTAAGGCAAGGCTTTTCGTACAGATACTGGCACTGATGTTTTGTACAGATTACGTATATTCAATTTATATATGAATATTAATAATCTATGATTAAGCCAGTACATGTTTCCCCACCAACCACGGGAAGGTAGCCTTACAGCTGGTGGGACCTACTCTACTCTATCCCTAATAATTAATAGTTAGACTCCTTTTAAAGCAGATATTTTTTGGCTATTTGCAGAAAGTGTAGAATAACCAAATACAATTTCTGCACTTGGCACCAAAGGACCTACCTACAGCTGACTTTCAGCAAGTAACATGTAATGTATATCGAACTTGCAATTAGTTTGCAGTAAATACGGCAAGCACAGCTTTAACAGGTTGACTAAATGCAACCACTAAAAATCAGAGCCAACTGTGATTTTTGCAGTTGAAACTGTTGAAAGCACATGTGCCGCAACTACCGCAAGTAAAGCACAAATTCCATTAACATTTCATGGAACTGACAGTAAGATTACTGTAGGTCACCATTAGGCAGCAAGTGGCAAAATTGATTTGTTCCCACTATAAATTCCACAAATAGCAGAATAAGTCAGATTTAAAATGAAAATGTCTATTCTTTCCCTATGTGTCTAAATATGTACCTATGTGTCTAAATATCTACCTATATGTATGTATGTATTTATATGTACAGAACACACTTCAAGATAGAGATGTGTGTGAACAGCTGTCCCACCCGTCTCTAATGCTGCCTTCAGACTTGCAGATGCATCTGCAGCATTTTGCAGATGCATCTGCATGCAGACGGTAAACCCTATCTTTATAATGGGACGCACAGTGTCTGCAGATGCTTCCAGACAGCCGAGCACACCCATTCACTCCTATATGTGATCTCTGCGCATTCAGATGCCTGGGTACAGATCACAGACTCTCCTCCGCACCAGGGACACGACATGTTGCATGTTGCATCCCTGGTGCGGGTGGGAGTGTGTGATTTGTATGCAGGCATCCGCCTGCGCACAGATCACATATGGGAATAAATGGGTGCGCACGGCTGCCTGCAAGCATCTGCAGACACCGTGCGTCCCATTATAAAGATAGGGTCTACCGTCTGCATGCAGATGCTTGCAGATGCATCTTCAAAACGCTGCAGATGCATCTGCAAATCTGAAGGCAGCCTAAGGGCCCTTTCACATCAGCGTTTTTCATAATTCGCGGCATTTGCGGTATTGACCGTTAATACCGCATTCATACCGCAACTGTCACTTGCGGTAAAATCCGCATGTAACCGCATTTGCCAGTTGCGGCACAAATGCGGTAAAATCCGCATTGCCGCAACTGGCGTTGAAATTTGTAAAAAAACCGCACTTGCCGCAAGTGCCGCAAGTCCCATAGGAAATGAATGGGGCTTGCCGCATTCTTGCCGCAAGTGTGCCGCAAGTGTGCCGCAAGTGCGGCAAACGCGGTTTTTCCCGCACTTTAAGTACCCGCCCACAGGTATATAAAGAATTTTTTTTTTTTGTTGTCCAAGCATTCTTTGCCAGTTTTTGTAGTGGACACTGCTTGGATTGTGGACCTATTTTCCTTGGATTTCCGTGGATTGTCTTTTATTCCCTGGATTTTATTTTTTTTTTTTTTTTTTTCTGCATTTTTGCATTTCCTGGACTTTCATCTTTCTCTGGAATTTTACTGCAAGATGGCGATGTCGTTCCGTGCATTGGATGCCCATTTTAAAAGGGTTTTCGCAATTGCACGCGTTGTGGGGACTTGCATACCACAATGAGCGACGAAGACAAAGACTGCGACAGAGACGTCGGCGATTTTGGGTGCACCCCATCACATCAAGGCGAATGACTCGTGGTGTGTTCTGCACTTTATACGAAGAACTGCGGAACCATCCTGATAAATTCCGGGACTATCTTCGGATGACCATCGAAAGTTTTGACGAACTTCTTGGACGCGTTCGAGGACTCATCACCAAAGAAGACACCAGATTCCGGCGGGCGATTTCTGCAGAGGAGCGACTAATGGTGACTTTAAGGTAATGCAATTTTTTTTTTTTTTTTTTTTTTTAAATGCTTATTGGCGTGTTTTTGTAGTTATTTTCACTTTTTTATTTTTAAATAGAGCGCATTTTTTAAATGTAGACTTTTTATGTTTGTTGTTATTCAGAGTCGATTTTTTTTTTTTTAATTAAATATTTTTTTAAAATATAGATATATATTTTTTTTGGGTAAACTGGTCCTAAGTTTATTTACAAAGAACGGATTTTTTTTATTGTACTGTGCGTTTGTGTGTATATATATTATTAATAATTTTTTTTTTTTCATTGGCTTTATTTTTTTATTTTTTTAAAATGCATTATTGTAAGTATTCAAGGCTGTTATTCTTGTAGTCATGGTCTATGTATTGTTCATTGACTGTAGATTTTTTTTTTTTTTTTAAATCTTATGTTTTTATTCAAAACTGTTGATAAATAATGTTCTTGTGAACGAATGTGTTGTTTTTGGTGGCTATGGCCACTGTAATTTTTTTTTTTTTTAATTCTCATAGTGCATTTGACTGCTTATGTTGCAGCCACGCTTTTTGATTTTGTCATTCACCGTATAATTATCATTGATCAGTATGTTTGTTTCTATTTTTTTCTATATAAACTGTTGATAAATGTATTATGAATGTAGGTTTTGCTTTATGGTGCTGTTCACACTGCTTGTGGTTTTTGATTCTTTTTTTTTAATTTGCATAGTGCAATATTTTTTTTTTTTTTTAGCAGACATGCCATGTTTTATATCTATTGGTCATTCACTGTATAATTATTTGTCAGCTGTTTTTTTTTTAAACAGTTGATAAATAATTGTATTGTGAATGAACGTGTTGTTTTTGGCGCTGTGCACACTGGTTGTGTTTTGTGACTGTTTGCAGTGGTTATTTTTCTATAACTAAGGCTGGCTTCAGACTTGCAGATGCATCTGCAGAGTTTTGCAGATGCATCTGCAAGCATCTGCATGCAGACCGCGGCCCCTATGTTTATAATTGTGCGCACGGCGGTCTGCTGATGCTTGCGCACCGCCGTGCGCTCTCATTGCCCGCCATTATTGATCTGTGCGCACGTGGATGCCTGTGCACAAATCACACAATCCTGGCCACACCATGGACCCGAGATGTCGTGTCCCTGGTGCAGGCGAGAGTGTGTGATTTGTGCGCAGGCATCTGCGTGCGCACAGATCAATAATGGCGGGCAATGAGAGCGCACGGTGGTCCGCAAACATCTACAGACCGCTGTGCGCACCATTATAAACATAGGGGCCGCGGTATGTATGCAGATGCATCTGCAAAAATCTGCAGATGCATCTTCAATTCTGAAGCCAGCCTTAAAAATTCATGTTTTAAAACATGAAATGATGTTTTTTTTTTCTTGCAGTCATGCTCTGTTTTTTTTACATCTGCAGAAATATGATGTTTGTTTGAGAAGGTGGCGCTGCATTTGCTGTATAATGGCTGATTTGCATCACAGGCTCTATGCATTGTGTATGTTGCTTGCGGTCCTTTGCGTCAAGTGTAGTTCTGGCAGGTGCTGCAGATGTGTCACAATTGTAGTTATAACAAAATGGAAATACCTTTGATTTTTTATATTTTTTTTTTATGGACACAAGAGCTGCATCTGATGCACCTGGCAGAATGTGACTTGCTGCAAATGACCGCAGGCACCATACAAAATGTATGGGGCTTGCCGTATTCAGTCCATAAGTTGGGCATTATGTGTGTGGTCAGGCAGATGCAGCATCACCTCTTTTTTTGGCCAAAAATATCACCGTGCTGCTGATGTGAAAAATTGCCTTACTGCATTAGCATTAATTTAAAGGGGTTGTCCGGGCTTATTTTTATATTTCATATTTATATCTAGGCTGCAAAATGTTGACAATCTGCAATATACATGTTGTCAACATTTTGCAGGGTTTCCTAGATATAAACACATTTACTGCTGGCAGAAAGTGTCCAGGGGGTGTGATTGTGCATACTGGTCGTTTACACCTACTGTAGCACAATCACACCCCCTCCCCTATACCTAGTATGGCCAGCCACCCCCATGACATACATGCCCGCCCCCTCCCCACTGTACTCTATTGAATGCCACCACTCCCAGGGATCCTACTGGCCGCCCCAGCCCCTAAATCACCACCCACCCTCTGCAAAACAGCGGTCCCCAGTGCACTGATACAAGGTGCCGAAACCGCTGCTGTGAAAGCGATTCCGGCACACTGTGTCAGTGCAGCCGGGGACCCGCTGCATATTGTGTGCTGCTCTCACCCTCCATGTCCTGTGCAGACGGTCCCGGTCCGCCCAGTCCCGGTCCGCCATGGTCCCGGTCCGCCCAGTCCCGGTCCGCCATGGTCCCGGTCCGCCCAGTCCCGGTCTTGTGCAGCCGGGGTCTGCACTGCAGCCGTATCTGTGCTGTGTGTGTGGAGCGGTGCCCGGCGCCTGATCTCCCCAGACCTCCAGTACCATAGAGCAGAGGCTGTGGAGCGGTCCTCTCTATACCGCTCCACCAGCTCTATGGTACTGGAGGTCTGAAGAGATCAAGCGACGGGTACCGCTCCACACACACAGCACAGATACGGCTGCAGTGCAGACCCCGGCTGCACAAGACCGGGACTGGGCGGACCGGGACCATGGCGGACCGGGACTGGGCGGACCGGGACCATGGCGGACCGGGACTGGGCGGACCGGGACCGGCTGCACAGGACATGGAGGGTGAGAGCAGCACACATATGCAGCGGGTCCCCGGCTGCACTGACACAGTGTGCCGGAATCGCTTTCACAGCAGCGGTTTCGGCACCTTGTATCAGTGCACTGGGGACCGCTGTTTTGCAGAGGGTGGGTGGTGATTTAGGGGCTGGGGCGGCCAGTAGGATCCCTGGGAGTGGTGGCATTCAATAGAGTACAGTGGGGAGGGGGCGGGCATGTATGGCCTGGGGGTGGCTGGCCATACTAGGTATAGGGGAGGGGTGTGATTGTGCTACAGTAGGTGTAAACGACCAGCATGCACAATCACACCCCCTGGACACTTTCTGCCAGCAGTAAATGTGTTTATATCTAGGAAACCCTGCAAAATGTTGACAACATGTATATTGCAGATTGTCAACATTTTGCAGCCTAGATATAAATATGAAATAAAAAATAAGCCCGGACAACCCCTTTAAGGCGTCATGCACACTGTGGGTGGTACTCGTGCTCCCCCCATAGTCTCCGTGCAAGTGACTGCATTAGTATTAATGTAAGGTGTCATGCACACTGTGGGTGGTACTCATGCTACCCCCATAGTGTCTGTGCAAGTGACTGCATTAGTATTAATGTAAGGTGTCATGCACACTGTGGGTGGGACTCATGCTCCCCCCATAGTGTCCGTGCAAGTGACTGCATTATTATTAATTTAAGGTGTCATGCACACTGTGTGTGGGACTCATGCTACCCCCATAGTGTCCGTGCAAGTGACTGCATTAGTATTAATGTAAGGTGTCATGCACACTGTGGGTGGTACTCATGCTACCCCCATAGTGTCTGTGCAAGTGACTGCATTAGTATTAATGTAAGGTGTCATGCACACTGTGGGTGGGACTCATGCTCCCCCCATAGTGTTCATGCAAGTGACTGCATTAGTATGGTTGCCTTCACATTAGCGTTCCCTTCCGCAGTGTTCAGCGGAGGGGAATCGCCATGTGTGCGCAGCGGCTGCAAGCTCCTATCTTTATAATGGGAGCGCACGGTGCTGGGCTTGACAGTGCATGACCGTGCGCACCCATTCACTCCCATATGTGATCTGTGCGCAGGCGGACGCCTGCGCACAGATCACACACTCTCGTCCACACAGGGACACAACATGTTGCGTCCCTGGTGCGGAAGAGACTGTATGATTTGTGCGCAGGTATCCGCCTATGCACAGACAACATATTGGAGTGAATGGATGCGCATGGTCATGCGCGGTCAAGCCCCGCACCGTGCACTCCCATTATAAAGATAGGAGCTTGGTGCCGCTGCGTTGACATTGCGGACCCCTCTGCAGAATGCTGCGTTTGGGTCCTCAAATGTGAACCCAGCCTTCTAATGTAAGGTGTCATGCACACTGTGGGTGGGACTCATGCTCCCCCCATAGTGTTCGTGCAAGTGACTGCATTTGTATTAATGTAAGGTCTTATGCACACTGTGTGTGGGACTCGTGCTCCCCCCATAGTGTTTGTGCAATTGGCCTTTTAACATCATTATCAAGGTGAATTTGTCTGCTGATCCGACATGTGGTGCTGCATTTTTGGAATTGGCTGCATAATGCTTGACGTGGGCTGGATGCATTAAGCGCCATGTGTTGTGTAGGTTACTTGTGTTCTTTTATGGCAGGCATGGTTGTGCTGGAAGATGTGGCAGATGTGTCTTTGTTGTAATTTAAAAATAAACAAAAAAAAAGAGATTTTAAATTTTTTTTTTTTCCGCCACAAGTGCATCCTCCGATGCACCCAGCATAACCACACTTGATGCAAAGGACTTCAAGCAACATACACAATGCATGGGGCTTGCTTCATGTAGCCCACAAGTCAGCTTTTATGCGGATGATCTGTATGATGCTGTGTCTCATTCTGGATCTGCATAAAACAACATCTTGCAGCTGTGTTCACTTCATTCACAGTACAATGTTTGACAACAGTAAAGAGTGGGCTCACACTTGTGTACCACTCCGCAGTGTTCTGCGTAAGAGTGCTCTGCAATGTGAGTGCAGCCACTGCAAGCCCCTATGTTTATAATGGGAGTGCACAGTGCTGCTCTTGACTGCGTGCACTCCCCTTGACTGCCATATGTGATTTTTGTGCAGATGTATGTTTGCGCACAAATCACACACTGTTGTCCGCAACAGGAATGTAACATGCGTTCCTGGTGTGGAAAAGACTATGTGATTTCTGCACAGGCATACATTTGCACACAAATCACATATGGCAGTGAAGGGGAGTGCACGGTCATGCGCAGTCAAGTGCAGCACTGTGTGCTTCCATTATAAACATAAGGGTTTGGGTGGCTGCGCTCAGATTGCGGATGCCATACGCAGAACGTTGCACAGGGGAATGCAAATGTGAACAAAGTTTAACCCTGTTTAACTTTTTTTATTTTATTTTTATTTCAAATTGAATTTTTGTTTCATTTATCTGTTTATAAATCCTTGTATTATGAGTGAAAGTGTTGGTATTTTGGGCTTTGAACACTGGTTGTGGAATGTGTCTTTTATTGTATGTCAAAGTGCATTACTTTAATTTTTTTTTTTTTTTAATTGTTGTAGCTGTGCTGTTCTTTTTATGGTGTTTCCACATCTGCATCAAGACGATGTTTGCTGCATATCTGCCATGTGGTGCTGCATTGCCCACATAACGCCCGAGTTGCATGCTGGATGTATCAATACCCATGCTTTGTGTCTTGTGCTTGAGGTTCTTTGCAGTAAGGACGGTTCTGACGGTTGCAGCAGATGAGTCACTTGCAAACTTAAATAAAAATCCTTTTTTTTTTTCTGTTTTTTATTGCTTTAAGCAATTGCTGCTTCTGACGCATCTGCCAGAACCGCTTTTGCTGCAAAGGAGCGTAAGCAGCATAGACTATGCATGGGTCTTGTTGCATGTGACACAAAATTCGTCTGTTATGTTGATGATACAGCATGTGGCGCTGCATTGGTTTGATTGCCTCAAAACCTCATCTTGCTGCTGATGTAAAAAGTAACTTTCTGCTTTGTTATGAATTTTGGGTGTCGTGCACACTGTGGGTGGGCCTCCTGCTCATTCAAAAATGTTTTATTGTGTCATTGTGCTTGAAGTAATCATTTTACATAGTATAGCAATATATTTATTTTTGTAATATTTTTAAAATTTTTTTCAAAATACTGTAGTGTGACTGAGTACTTCCTTTTGTTGCTTTTATGTAAACTGTGGTGTTGATCATGTATATTCCCATTCCCATGATAATTATTGTGTTTCACCTTTTTATTGTGTACGGTGTATTTCTCAAAAATGTTAATGTTGTGTGTCTTTTAACTTTCAAAGTATGATACTGTTGTGTTTTTGTTATTTTTCAGGTTTCTCGGAAGTGGAGAAAGCATGTCTTCACTTCACTTCCAATTCCGGCTTGGAATTTCAACGATTTCAGGAATTGTGAAGGAAACCTGCAAAGCACTGTGGGACGTGTTGCAGCCGGAATTCCTCCCTGAACCGACGATGGACCTGTGGATGTCATCTGCTGCCAAGTTTGAAGAGATCACCAATTTTCCAAACTGCGTTGGAGCTCTGGACGGCAAGCACATCCGGATTCTTAAACCTGCTGGGAGCAGTTCAGAATACTTTAATTATAAGAAATACTTTTCAATCGTACTGATGGCGATCGCGGATTCCCAATGTCGCTTTGTTGCCGTTGACATTGGGTCTTATGGACGATCAAATGACTCGCAGGTTTTTAAGCAATCTCCCATGGGACGCCGGATTTATACCAGCAACTTTGACATTCCACCACCAAGGCCTCTGCCGCACACAGATGGACCGCCTATGCCCTTCGTAATTGTAGCAGATGAGGCTTTTCAAATGTGCGAGAACCTATTGAAGCCTTTTGCCAGCCGTGGATTGTGTCATGCAAAACGGATTTACAATTACAGACTCACAAGGGCTAGAAGAGTGGTGGAATGCGCTTTTGGACTGTTAACCGCAAAATGGCGCATTTTGGGAAAGGCCATACAAATGCAGCCAGAGTCTGTGGACGACATTGTGAAAGCCTGTGTGGTTCTGCATAACTATGTTTTGGCCAAAGAACAATTTCATTTGGACCGTGATGCCATTGCAGAAACCACTTTACAGGACTACCGAACACGTCGCGTAAGAACAACTCTGGCTGTTTCAGAAATTAGAGACAAATATGCCCATTATTTTATGTCTGAGCAGGGAAGAGTGTCATGGCAGGATGAAATGGTTTAATTTGTTATAATTTCATGCCGGTTATGTTTATTGTACAAAATTGTGAATGTGTAATTATTTATTTGACATGTAGAAAGTGTTATTATTGTAAAGTTCAATGTTATAATAGCTGTACATAGTTATACATCTTTATGGTTGATGTTTAAAAATTTTCATTGTTACATGATAATTGAACATATTTTTAATTGTCATATTTATGTTTGAAATGTTTTAATTATTTTCAATATTTTAAAAAATAAAAACAAATAAAAAAAAAAAAAATTAAAAAAAAAATACAAAATGTTATAGTTAAAAAAATTTGTTCTTAGGGTACCATTAGACGTTGCAACATTGCATGCAATTTCACCGTAAATTTGCTTGTGTCAGTGAAATCACGGACACATTTTTTTATTTTGTTGATATGTACAAATAGAATAATGTGTTAATGATTTCACTGCAACTAGCAAATTTCAAGTGATGTTTAAAAATTTTCATTATTAAATGATAATTGAACATATTTTTAATTGTCATATTTATGTT
Source organism: Allobates femoralis (assembly GCA_033576535.1). NCBI lineage: Eukaryota > Metazoa > Chordata > Amphibia > Anura > Aromobatidae > Allobates > Allobates femoralis. The sequence goes on along the minus strand of JARQOC010000758.1, from coordinate 42,661 downwards.
TGAAATGTTTTAATTATTTTCAATATTTTAAAAAATAAAAACAAATAAAAAAAAAAAAATTTAAAAAAAAAATACAAAATGTTATAGTTAAAAAAATTTGTTCTTACGGTACCATTAGACGTTGCAACATTGCATGCAATTTCACTGTAAATTTGCTGGTGTCAGTGAAATCACGGACACATTTTATTATTTTGTTACTGTGTACAAATAGAATAATGTGTCCATGATTTCACTGCAACTAGCAAATTGCAAGTGAAATTGCATGCAATGTTGCGACGTGTAATGTGTATAATTAAAGTTTAATTAAAAATATTTTTTTTTACCTTTTTAAAATAACAAGATGGTGTGTTATTTGCAACGCTTTGTGTATTACACAGCTCCTGCACCACCCTCTTTTGTCCAGGCTACAGTCACTCTGCTGCCTCCCTGCTTCCCCCCTTTCTTTCAGGCTCCAGTCCTTCTCCTGCCTCCCTGCTTCCCCCCTTTCTTTCAGGCTCCAGTCCTTCTCCTGCCTCTCTGCTTCCCTACTCTGCTGCATGTGCCAGTCCCCCTCGGGTGTCCCTGCTCTCCTCCTCTCCTGTATGCTGCAGTCCCTTTATATTGAGCTTTCACAGTATACTTTTTTTTTTTTTCTTTGTGATATGACAATTTTGTAGATTAATTTTTTTCATTTTATAAACTTGATAATGACAAATTTAATATTGCTATAATATTTTGAATATTAACTGTTTTTATTTTTGAAATGTTAATGTTGATTATTTTTATTTCCCAATAAAATAAAATGTTTTTTGGTCTGTTTCTTCAACTGATGTGCTCTGTACCTCAACTATGTGGTAACACTACATATAGTGGAGGTACAGAGCAGCCACAATACACCTACATCAGGTACGGCGTTGCAGGTAACATACTTCAGGTTCAGAGCTGTAAAAGTACACATTGTACAACCTTGCTCAGAACATGACATATGTTATTATTGTGCCTGAAGTAGGGGTATTGTTGTGCTATACACCTTAAAGGCCCTGTTGCACACACACATAATTGTGCTGATATTGTTTGCAGATGTAGGATAGCATTGGAATCATAGTCACATTGCTCCATTTTGTGGCAGTGTACAACTGGAACAATGTGTCCATGATTTCACTCCAAGCAAAGATGTGAAAACAATATCTGCACAATTATCTGTTGTGTAACAGGTTGTTAAAGGTTCTGTCACACATGTCAATGTCGACAGTGAACTAACCACCAAACGAGATTGCTGTGACATTGACGTTTGATTGCTGGTGATCTGTCATGGTACCTTTACATGCGGCAACATTTCTAGGGTGGCAACAGGTAACTTACTGGCTGCAGTGAAATCATGGAGACATTATTCCATTTGTACACAGCAACAAGATAGAACCATGTCTCCATGATTTTACTGCAGCCAGTAAGTTACCTGTAGCCACCCTAGAAATGTTGCCGCGTGTAAAGGTACCATTACACAGGCAGATTTTACCAGTAATCATGAGACCAGCGACATGGTGGAAACGATTTCCTCACACTCACAGCGCCTGTTAGCAAGCTCTGGTAGCTGTTAAACAAGGTGGCCTTTTCACAATTGCGTTTTTTTCCTGATTTTGAAGATCTTGAAAACAAATGATTCTTACAGAATTCATTTTTTTGCCCATTCTCTTTAATGATTTCAATAAAAAACATGAATCTACAACATTCTACCTGACAAAATTAAACTGAATGGGCAAAATACTGTAAGAATCTGGTTTTTTCCCGATCTTCAAAATCATTAAAAAAACACAATTGTAAAAGGCCCCTTCAATGTGTGTATGTAGCCAATGTGCCCTGCCATTATACCTGATGTATTCCTTTTTCACCATCCTTGATACCAGCCGTTAAGCGTGAAAAGGCTGTTAACCAAGGTTTACATGGGGTATGTATCCAGCGCATGCTGCCTAGATCCCTGCATGTTACATTGGTTACCAACCTTTTCATGCTTAACAAGCGATAACAGCCTGTAAGTGGGAGAAGGCTGTTAATCAAGGTATACATTGGGTATGTAGGCACCGCGCGATGCCTACAAACATGATGTTCACCTTGGTTAACAGTCTTGTCTCACTTACAGGCTGTTATTGTTCGTTAAGCTGGCGAAGTCTGGTAACCAAGGTAGACATTGGGTGTCTAGGCAGCGTTCACTGTCTTCATACATGCAGTTTACCTTGTTTACCATGGTAGGGGTATTGTCCTGCTTTGCACATCAACACGTACTTCAGGGATACAGCAGCCACAGCACACCTACATCAGGTACGGATTTGCACATGTCAGGTTCACAGCAATGTACACAAATGTGTACTTTTAAAGCTTACAACCTGAACTGTCTGGATTAGTGTGATCTGCACCTGAAGTAGGGGTATTGTCCTGCTTTGCACATCAACACGTACTTCAGGGATACAGCAGCCACAGCACACCTACATCAGGTACAGATTTGCACATGTCAGGTTCACAGCAATGTACACAAATGTGTACTTTTAAAGCAATGAACCTGAACTGTCTGGATTAGTGTGATCTGCACCTGAGGTAGGGGTATTGTCCTGCTTTGCACATCAACACGTACTTCAGGGATACAGCAGCTACAGCACACCTACATCAGGTACGGATTTGCACATGTCAGGTTCACAGCAATGTACACAAATGTGTACTTTTAAAGCAATGAACCTGAACTGTCTGGATAAGTGTGATCTGCACCTGAGGTAGGGGTATTGTCCTGCTTTGCACATCAACACGTACTTCAGGGATACAGCAGCCACAGCACACCTACATCAGGTACAGATTTGCACATGTCAGGTTCACAGCAATGTACACAAATGTGTACTTTTAAAGCAATGAACCTGAACTGTCTGGATTAGTGTGATCTGCACCTGAGGTAGGGGTATTGTTCTGCTTTGCACATCAACACGTACTTCAGGGATACAGCAGCCACAGCACACCTACATCAGGTACAGATTTGCACATGTCAGGTTCACAGCAATGTACACAAATGTGTACTTTTAAAGCAATGAACCTGAACTGTCTGGATAAGTGTGATCTGCACCTGAGGTAGGGGTATTGTCCTGCTTTGCACATCAACACGTACTTCAGGGATACAGCAGCCACAGCACACCTACATCAGGTACAGATTTGCACATGTCAGGTTCACAGCAATGTACACAAATGTGTACTTTTAAAGCTTACAACCTGAACTGTCTGGATTAGTGTGATCTGCACCTGAGGTAGGGGTATTGTCCTGCTTTGCACATCAACACGTACATCAGGGATACAGCAGCCACAGCACACCTACATCAGGTACAGATTTGCACATGTCAGGTTCACAGCAATGTACACAAATGTGTACTTTTAAAGCAATGAACCTGAACTGTCTGGATTAGTGTGATCTGCACCTGAGGTAGGGGTATTGTTCTGCTTTGCACATCAACACGTACTTCAGGGATACAGCAGCCACAGCACACCTACATCAGGTACAGATTTGCACATGTCAGGTTCACAGCAATGTACACAAATGTGTACTTTTAAAGCTTACAACCTGAACTGTCTGGATTAGTGTGATCTGCACCTGAGGTAGGGGTATTGTCCTGCTTTGCACATCAACACGTACTTCAGGGATACAGCAGCCACAGCACACCTACATCAGGTACGGATTTGCACATGTCAGGTTCACAGCAATGTACACAAATGTGTACTTTAAAAGCAATGAACCTGAACTGTCTGGATAAGTGTGATCTGCACCTGAGGTAGGGGTATTGTTCTGCTTTGCACATCAACACGTACTTCAGGATACAGCAGCCACAGCACACCTACATCAGGTACGGATTTGCACATGTCAGGTTCACAGCAATGTACACAAATGTGTACTTTTAAAGCTTACAACCTGAACTGTCTGGATTAGTGTGATCTGCACCTGAGGTAGGGGTATTGTTCTGCTTTGCACATCAACACGTACTTCAGGGATACAGCAGCCACAGCACACCTACATCAGGTACAGATTTGCACATGTCAGGTTCACAGCAATGTACACAAATGTGTACTTTTAAAGCAATGAACCTGAACTGTCTGGATTAGTGTGATCTGCACCTGAGGTAGGGGTATTGTCCTGCTTTGCACATCAACACGTACTTCAGGGATACAGCAGCTACAGCACACCTACATCAGGTACGGATTTGCACATGTCAGGTTCACAGCAATGTACACAAATGTGTACTTTTAAAGCAATGAACCTGAACTGTCTGGATAAGTGTGATCTGCACCTGAGGTAGGGGTATTGTCCTGCTTTGCACATCAACACGTACTTCCGGGATACAGCAGCCACAGCACACCTACATCAGGTACAGATTTGCACATGTCAGGTTCACAGCAATGTACACAAATGTGTACTTTTAAAGCTTACAACCTGAACTGTCTGGATTAGTGTGATCTGCACCTGAGGTAGGGGTATTGTTCTGCTTTGCACATCAACACGTACTTCAGGGATACAGCAGCCACAGCACACCTACATCAGGTACGGATTTGCACATGTCAGGTTCACAGCAATGTACACAAATGTGTACTTTAAAAGCAATGAACCTGAACTGTCTGGATAAGTGTGATCTGCACCTGAGGTAGGGGTATTGTTCTGCTTTGCACATCAACACGTACTTCAGGGATACAGCAGCCACAGCACACCTACATCAGGTACAGATTTGCACATGTCAGGTTCACAGCAATGTACACAAATGTGTACTTTTAAAGCAATGAACCTGAACTGTCTGGATAAGTGTGATCTGCACCTGAGGTAGGGGTATTGTCCTGCTTTGCACATCAACACGTACTTCAGGGATACAGCAGCCACAGCACACCTACATCAGGTACAGATTTGCACATGTCAGGTTCACAGCAATGTACACAAATGTGTACTTTTAAAGCTTACAACCTGAACTGTCTGGATTAGTGTGATCTGCACCTGAGGTAGGGGTATTGTCCTGCTTTGCACATCAACACGTACATCAGGGATACAGCAGCCACAGCACACCTACATCAGGTACAGATTTGCACATGTCAGGTTCACAGCAATGTACACAAATGTGTACTTTTAAAGCAATGAACCTGAACTGTCTGGATTAGTGTGATCTGCACCTGAGGTAGGGGTATTGTTCTGCTTTGCACATCAACACGTACTTCAGGGATACAGCAGCCACAGCACACCTACATCAGGTACAGATTTGCACATGTCAGGTTCACAGCAATGTACACAAATGTGTACTTTTAAAGCTTACAACCTGAACTGTCTGGATTAGTGTGATCTGCACCTGAGGTAGGGGTATTGTCCTGCTTTGCACATCAACACGTACTTCAGGGATACAGCAGCCACAGCACACCTACATCAGGTACGGATTTGCACATGTCAGGTTCACAGCAATGTACACAAATGTGTACTTTTAAAGCAATGAACCTGAACTGTCTGGATTAGTGTGATCTGCACCTGAGGTAGGGGTATTGTCCTGCTTTGCACATCAACACGTACTTCAGGGATACAGCAGCCACAGCACACCTACATCAGGTACGGATTTGCACATGTCAGGTTCACAGCAATGTACACAAATGTGTACTTTTAAAGCAATGAACCTGAACTGTCTGGATAAGTGTGATCTGCACCTGAGGTAGGGGTATTGTCCTGCTTTGCACATCAACACATACTTCAGGGATACAGCAGCCACAGCACACCTACATCAGGTACAGATTTGCACATGTCAGGTTCACAGCAATGTACACAAATGTGTACTTTTAAAGCTTACAACCTGAACTGTCTGGATTAGTGTGATCTGCACCTGAGGTAGGGGTATTGTCCTGCTTTGCACATCAACACGTACTTCAGGGATACAGCAGCCACAGCACACCTACATCAGGTACAGATTTGCACATGTCAGGTTCACAGCAATGTACACAAATGTGTACTTTTAAAGCAATGAACCTGAACTGTCTGGATTAGTGTGATCTGCACCTGAGGTAGGGGTATTGTTCTGCTTTGCACATCAACACGTACTTCAGGGATACAGCAGCCACAGCACACCTACATCAGGTACGGATTTGCACATGTCAGGTTCACAGCAATGTACACAAATGTGTACTTTAAAAGCAATGAACCTGAACTGTCTGGATAAGTGTGATCTGCACCTGAGGTAGGGGTATTGTTCTGCTTTGCACATCAACACGTACTTCAGGGATACAGCAGCCACAGCACACCTACATCAGGTACGGATTTGCACATGTCAGGTTCACAGCAATGTACACAAATGTGTACTTTAAAAGCAATGAACCTGAACTGTCTGGATTAGTGTGATCTGCACCTGAGGTAGGGGTATTGTCCTGCTTTGCACATCAACACGTAGCAACACACACAGACAGACTCACCAGCGATCATTGGACTAGCGACATCGTTGAAATTATGTAAATATCTTTTCCACGATGTCTTGCTCCTGCTGCCCGCCTGCAGTTAGCGGGAGCAGGCTGGTATCCATGGTAAACTACGGGTATCTAGGCAGCGCGCGCTGCCTAGATACCCGATGTATACCTTGGTTACCAGCCTGCTCCCGCTAACTGGCTGTTATCCAAGGTAACAGCGGGTAACTAGGGACCCTAGTTACCTGCTGTTTACCTTGGATACCAGCCAGTGATCAAAGGCTGGTAACCAAGGTATACATCGGGTATCTAGGCAGCACGCGCTAACTAGATACCCGCAGTTTACTATGGGTTCCCAGCTCCCTGAACTTGATGAGAGGCGCTGGGAGCTGGCTGATTGCGCGTCTCCTTGTGTCACACGCAGCAGCGATGCTGCGTGTCCACCGGGCGGCCATCGCCAGGTTTTCGGTCCTGTCTGAAAACCTGGCAACCATCAACCAGCGATTTACTCACGGCCAACGTTAACAGACAGTTATCTGTCCTCCTCCTTCTAGACCTGTCCTCTGCATTCGACACAGACTCTCTCTTCCATTGGTATCACTGACCTGCTGACAGCGTTTTCCTGTGCGCTGTTGAAAAGCAACTGTCCTGGAGCTCTGTGTGTGGCTGCATCCAAGGTAAACTATGGGTTTTCTATGGGAACCCCGTTGCGAGGAAGCTCTCGCCATTAACGGTGTCTGTTATTGCAGAAATTCCAACGTTGTTAGTGCTGCCTGGAAAAGTGGGTCCCAGCCCAAGTGTGACCCCAGCCTTAGGGCTTTGCACCATATTCTCTTTAAAAGATTGTGCTGCTCCTTTTTTCTTAAAATAAAAGATTATACATAGATATATGGATAGATAAATAATATATAGAAGGAATAGACAATAGATAGCTAAGGCTAGGGCCATACTTAACAGTGCACCCACGTTAGCCAGATCACATAAACCCGCTGTCTACTATGGTTACAGCTTCATAGGAAGTCCCAGGCAGTGTAAAGCTGTAACCATAGTAAACAGCAGGTTTCTATGGTGCAGCATTCACAGGAAGCACCCGACATTAGTGGTCAGTGTTACAGCAGGCTGGGCTCTGCTCTAGCGTGATCCGGCGAACATGGGTGCACTGTTAAGTGTGGCCCCAGCCTAATAGATAATAGGTAGAATTGATAGATAAATGATAGATAAATAGGTAGATAGATAAATGATACAGAGATATACAGCACACAATACTGTACACACAAACGTATTCATAATACATTACAGATATCACACACACAGGCACAGAGACACACTGGTATGCAGACAGGCACATACTGGCACACACACACACTGGCACACATACAGACACAGACACAAACACACACAGACATGCACCCACATACACTGGCACACATACACACGCACACTGGCACACATACGCATACACAGACACACATTTGCAGACAGACACACACTGGCATACATACACACACTGACACAAACACACACAGACATGCACACACACATACTGGCACACATACACACAGACACACATACACACACACTTGAACACAGACACACACCCACTGTAACACTACACACACTGGCACAGACAAGCACACTGGCAAACATACACACACACAAAGGCATACATCATACATATTTGGCACGCACACACACACACTCTACACATTACCCTCACCTACATAGAGGACTTTTCTACTGTGACTCCTGGAGCTGGTGGGTAAGGTGTTTGTCAGCAGCTTCTCTGTTCGGGACACTGCAGGGCCCCTCCCCCTCCTGTCTGTTGAAGACAGGGCACAGGACATGGAGCACCAAGGGAGGGGAGGGCGCCAAGAGCACAGAGGATGTGCTCCCTACCTCTGAAACTTTACTCTCCTGTTGCATCCTGTACAGTTCGACAGGAGTAAAAAGTGAAAGTTGATGTTTCTCTGCGACGCCCCCTGTGAAGTCTGGTGGCAGGCGCCCTGTGCCCTCGCACAGGTCGCACATATGTAGAGCCGGCCATGAGTAGCCAGTATTGTTTTGAAATGCACATCTACTTATATAATCCGCAGTTGGGAATTCGGGCGTTGTCGCCAAATCCCAACATGCTTTGCGTGACTGCGAGTGATGACGCGCATCGTCATCACGAGCCGCAGACCCGCACTACTGTAAAAAAAAAAAAAAAAAAGTTAATGCTCACCGCCTGTATAATCTGCTAACCACAAACCCGCCTGTATACTCTGGTACCCACAGAGCCGCCTGTATACTTTTCTACCCAGAGAGCCGCCTGTATAATCTGCTACCCTCAGAGCAGTCTGTATACTCTGCTACCCACAGACCCGCCTGTATAGTCTGCTACCCACAGAGCCCCATGTATACTCTGCTAGCCACTCACCTGCCTGTATACACACAATTCATTTCACCGCGCTCCCGATGCAATTGCATCGGGCCTTTTTACTAGTGACCACATAATTGAGGGATACAGCACACCTACATCGTGTACGGTTGAACACACTACACATTATGTCTCTTCATATCTATGTACTACTATGTGTAGTTTTAAAGTTTTCCTACAAACGACCACTTTGTTTTTAAGGGTGGCTTCACAATGCGTGTGATCCGATCCATAGCTGTCCGCTTCATGCAGACAGCCGCGGACCGTATGAGCACAAAGGTCTGGGTGGTTATTATGCTCTCCAATCCTGTGTTTAGCGCACGCAGTTCCTGCTGTTGATAGGTGATGACCTTGGGCGCCCCGGTTCTGACCTGTCATCGGCTGCAGCTGCGTGCGCTAAACACAGGATCGGAGGGCATAATAGCCACCCAGTCCTGTGTGCTGATATGGTTCGCGGCTGTCTGCCTGAATCGGACAGCTACGGATCGGATAATACACACACGAAGTGTGAAGCCGGCCTAAGTGTCTGTACAGCAATTTTCAGTGGGTAAGGTATGTTTCGAATTCAGATGGAAGTGTCCATTACACAATTAATTATTACATAGATGTGGGGCCACATGCATTAGCATCTGTAAGACTGTATCATCCTGATCATTTCGTGCTATATCCGTCTCCACGTGTCCATTGTATTTGTCCCCTGCACTGTCTTTTTCACTCCTTACTCTATGCCCACTGTGCTGTCTTCTTCCTTCATGTTCTGTTCTCTCTTTGAGCGGTCTTCCAGGAAAACTCTACCCCTGTATGCGTTCTATTATTCAACTTGAACCCTGTACAGGTCCATCTCCAGGTTTCTGTTGGCCCAGTGCGAAAAAGTCTCAGTGGACCCCCTTTAGTACATATTTCGGACTAGAATATATATTTTGCTGCACACTTACCGCAAGCCCCATAGACAATGCATGTGGCTTGTGGCAAATGTGCAGCAAGTGCAGCCGCTTGGCGGAAAATGTGGCAGATTCGGGGTTTTTTAGTACCACAACTGAAAAATTTTAAATAAAACGCCTATGCAAAGGAAGCCTTACATGAACAGTGACTGCCGAAAGCAGCAAGAGCTGTTTCTGACAGTTACTATATTACATATTGTTATTAGCGGGCTAAAATGCATTTGCGTTACCTTGCGTTTTTTAAAAATAACCTTCAAATGCAAAATGTTGCATTTTTGTGCGTCTGAGGATGCTTGGTATATACACAAGCATCCTGAAGAGCACAAATAATGCAAGCAGCTCAATGGAGCCGCACTGCCATATGGGTGGCACCGCAGCCAAGTGGAGAGTGTATGGCCATCCGGATATCTCTTTATCCTCACTTTTCTTCTCGCCGCTCCGGTCTACCCCGGTCACTCTGCACATATCAGCAGTCATGGCAACATCGTGCCCCCTATGCTGAGCTGCACAATGCAGACGGCGGCAGAAGAGACTATTTGGAAAAATGCTGCTGGCAAAGGTGGCTGGGACTATAGTAGCGGGAACTTAATCCACGGGGGATGGGGGGGGGGGGCTACCACTGGTACACATACCTCGTACACACGCGGCTCTTCTCCAAACACCTCGTTCGCACGTGGCTCCACTCCATACACCTCATACCCACGTGGCTCCGCGCCGTACACCTAGTACCCACATGGCTCCACTCCATAACGATGGTACACACATGGCTCCCCTCCGTACATCTCGTACACATACGGCTCCGCGCCGTACACCTAGTACACACTCAGCTGCGCTACGTACACCTAGTACACACCCACTTCTGCTACATTCACACTGTAATGGCCACTTTACACACACAAACTTATCTGTCCAACTTCAGACCAACTTACTGGTTGCAGTGAAATCATGGACACAGTTCCATTTGTACACAGCCACAAAATGGAGCAATGTGTCCATGATTTCACTGATACTAGTAAGTTGGTCAGAAGTTGGACAGATAATTTGGTGTGTGTAAAGTGGCCTTAAATTCCTCCAGACCCCACACAAACTTCACCTAGTTGAGCATCATGATGAGCAGCACAGCAGAGTCCTGAATACACTGAGGAGATGTTCATGTGAACCCTGACTTCACCATCCATTGACATCATCACAGGTCCTGTAAGGCCAGAGTGTGCAGCTCTGTTTGCTCCCACAGAGGAGGGAGGAGGGAGACCTTTGGCGCTGCAGGAGGCTGAAAATTAACTCCATGCAAAGGACACCCCAGCTGCCCCATGGATATGGCCCTGGCTATGGGGGCAGTGTGCTCAGGGGCTCCTGAGGGCTAGTGTCAGACTTGCATTGTGACCCTAGCCTGATGCAATTATTTTCAGCTGCAGCGCATAGCTTTTAATGCTATGTGCTGGAGCCCATAAAAACACGATGTTTACCTTTCCAAACAGTGCTTGGCAATGTAAACATCGGGTTTCTATGGTCTCCGTTGCTGGATGCGCATAGCATTAATCACTCTGCGCTGCAGCGGACAATACTTGCATCAGGCTAGGGTCACAATGCAAGTGTGAACCTAGCCCTTGGGCCCCCTACAAGCAGTCGGGCACCAGCACTTGGCCGGGTGATGACGCAAGCCCTGACCCTGTTTATTTTCTGCCTAGTGCTATGTGTCTTTCACCCCTTGTATGCACTCTTTCCCCCCTTGTGTGTTTTCGCTCGCTGTGTCTTTACCCTTGTGGTGTCAAGCAACATTTAATTTTGTTCTGCATTCAATACTCTCAAATAACATGTAAAATGAATACAAATGTATTAAAAATAATTATTGTTATGCTTACCCTACGGCGAGTGTTAGTTAATCGGGAGCAGGCAGTGTCCTGCTAGGACCTTGCATGATGTTAAAATGACATTTGCATTCGGTGCTGTCATGTGTCCGCTTGCGCTGATGCAATATTTTACACACATAACACATCACGCCGACTGGGCCAATCACAGCGCCTAACGCAAATCTAATTCTAACATCATGCAAGGTCCTAGCAGGACAATGACTACACCTGTTTAACAAACACTTGGCAGAGGGTGTGTTTTCATTACCTGAACCTGGCCAGGGCAGGAGGAGCAGAGTGTTTTAGCAGAGATATGCAAGGCTGTCAAATTTATATTTGAAGCGCTGCACAGCTATTTGGAATACTGGCCACTTCCGCCTGTGGCGCACAATTTATTAATTACACAAAAGTGGACATTACACAGTTATATAGTAAATGTCTCTCCAAAACGGAAATCCATTGTCAATTATTGTTTAAATAGGAATTAAAACATTAATAGACAATGTATTTCCATTTCAGACAGCCATACACTATGTTTTATTATGACTACATAATAATGGGTACTAACACATTCATCTATATTTTATATTAAAAATATAATCTTATATTAAATAATGGAAACAAATTTTTGAATTTAAAAAAGTTTATTTTATAACATAAAATAAATTAATTAAATAACATTTATTTTGCATAGGTATTTATTGTTAGTTGATTCCAGGTAGGCAGCTTCTTTTCGTCGTGTAGGTAATCATCGTTAGCTTCAGCCATGGAAGGTATGGTTAAGTAGTTTGAGCCAGGTAGGTAAGTGTATTCATCCGGCTATTCTGTGAAGTAGAGAAAGAGAAAGTACATTATTTGTATTCTTAATTTACATACATGAACATTTTCAGAACAGTGTGTTAATACTCACATTAGGTAGATTGTGGTAGCTCCATCCAGGTAGACAGCTTGCTTGCGTCAGGTAGGTATTGTTAGCTTGAGCCATGTAAGGTATGGTTAAGTAGTTTCAGCCAGGTAGGTTGGCAAGTGGCTTCAGCCAGGTAGGTAAGTAGGTGTATTCATCCAGCTATTCTGTGAAGTATAAAACGAGAAAGTACATTAGTATTGTGAAGTAACATACATGAACAAGTTCAGAACAGTGAGTTAATACTCACATTAGGTAGGTCGTGGTATCTCCATCCAGGTAGACAGCTTGCTTGCGCCAGGTAGGTTGGTAAGTAGTTTCAGCCAGGTAGGTTGGCAAGTAGTTTCAGCCAGGTAGGTTGGCAAGTGACTTCAGCCAGGTAGGTAAGTAGGTGTATTCATCCAGCTATTCTGTGAAGTATAAAAAGAGAAAGTACATTATTAGTATTGTGAAGTAACATACATGAACAAGTTCAGAACAGTGAGTTAATACTCACATTAGGTAGGTCGTGGTATCTCCATCCAGGTAGACAGCTTGCTTGCGCCAGGTAGGTTGGTAAGTAGTTTCAGCCAGGTAGGTTGGCAAGTAGTTTCAGCCAGGTAGGTTGGCAAGTGGCTTCAGCCAGGTAGGTAAGTAGGTGTATTCATCCAGCTATTCTGTGAAGTATAAAAAGAGAAAGTACATTATTAGTATTGTGAAGTAACATACATGAACAAGTTCAGAACAGTGAGTTAATACTCACATTAGGTAGGTCGTGGTATCTCCATCCAGGTAGACAGCTTGCTTGCGCCAGGTAGGTTGGTAAGTAGTTTCAGCCAGGTAGGTTGGCAAGTAGTTTCAGCCAGGTATGGTTGGCAAGTGGCTTCAGCCAGGTAGGTAAGTAGGTGTATTCATCCAGCTATTCTGTGAAGTATAAAAAGAAAGTACATTATTAGTATTGTGAAGTAACATACATGAACAAGTTCAGAACAGTGAGTTAATACTCACATTAGGTAGGTCGTGGTATCTCCATCCAGGTAGACAGCTTGCTTGCGCCAGGTAGGTTGGTAAGTAGTTTCAGCCAGGTAGGTTGGCAAGTAGTTTCACCAGGTAGGTTGCAAGTGGCTTCAGCAGGTAGGTAAGTAGGTGTATTCATCCAGCTATTCTGTGAAGTATAAAAAGAGAAAGTACATTATTAGTATTGTGAATAACATACATGAACAAGTTCAGAACAGTGAGTTAATACTCACATTAGGTAGGTCGTGGTATCTCCATCCAGGTAGACAGCTTGCTTGCGCAGGTAGGTTGGTACGTAGTTAGGTATACAGCCAGGTAGGTTGGCAAGTGGCTTCAGCCAGGTAGGTAAGTAGGTGTATTCATCCAGCTATTCTGTGAAGTATAAAACGAGAAAGTACATTAGTATTGTGAATTTACATACATGAACAAGTTCAGAACAGTGGTTAATACTCACATTAGTAGGTCGTGGTATCTCCATCCAGGTAGACAGCTTGCTTGCGGGTAGGTGGTAAGTTAGTTTCAGCCATGTAAGGTATTCTTGATATAAAAAGGAAATAATTTTAATTTAAGTAATACATGAAAATTAGAACATAGTTAATATAATTGTATCGTGTTCTCATCCAGGTAGCAGCTTCTTCGCCGGTAGGTTGGTTAGTATTCAGCCAGTAGGTTGGAAGTGGCTTAGCCAGGTAGGTAAGTGTATTCATCCGCTATTCTGTGAAGTATAAAAGAGAAATACATAGTATTGTGAATAACATACATGAACAAGTTCAGAACAGTGAGTTAATACTCACATTAGGTAGTTGGTATCTCCATCCAGGTAGACAGCTTGCTTGCGCAGGTAGGTTGTTAGTTAGCGTAGGTTGGAAGTAGTTTCAGCCAGGTAGGTTGCAAGTGGCTTCAGCAGGTAGGTAAGTAGGTGTATTCATCCAGCTATTCTGTGAAGTATAAAAGAGAAAGTACATTATGTATTGTGAAGTAACATACATGAACAAGTTCAGAACAGTGGTTAATACTCACATTAGTAGGTCGTGGTATCTCCATCCAGGTAGACAGCTTGCTTGCGCCAGGTAGGTTGGTAAGTAGTTTCAGCAGGTAGGTTGGCAAGTAGTTTCAGCCAGGTAGGTTGGCAAGTGGCTTCAGCCAGGTAGGTAAGTAGGTGTATTCATCCAGCTATTCTGTGAAGTATAAAAAGAGAAAGTACATTATTAGTATTGTGAACTAACATACATGAACAAGTTCAGAACAGTGAGTTAATACTCACATTAGGTAGGTCGTGGTATCTCCATCCAGGTAGACAGCTTGCTTGCGCCAGGTAGGTTGGTAAGTAGTTTCAGCCAGGTAGGTTGGCAAGTAGTTTCAGCCGGGTAGGTTGGCAAGTGGCTTCAGCCAGGTAGGTAAGTAGGTGTATTCATCCAGCTATTCTGTGAAGTATAAAAAGAGAAAGTACATTATTAGTATTGTGAAGTAACATACATGAACAAGTTCAGAACAGTGAGTTAATACTCACATTAGGTAGGTCGTGGTATCTCCATCCAGGTAGACAGCTTGCTTGCGCCAGGTAGGTTGGTAAGTAGTTTCAGCCAGGTAGGTTGGCAAGTGGCTTCAGCCAGGTAGGTAAGTAGGTGTATTCATCCAGCTATTCTGTGAAGTATAAAAAGAGAAAGTACATTATTAGTATTGTGAACTAACATACATGAACAAGTTCAGAACAGTGAGTTAATACTCACATTAGGTAGGTCGTGGTATCTCCATCCAGGTAGACAGCTTGCTTGCGCCAGGTAGGTTGGTAAGTAGTTTCAGCCAGGTAGGTTGGCAAGTGGCTTCAGCCAGGTAGGTAAGTAGGTGTATTCATCCAGCTATTCTGTGAAGTATAAAAAGAGAAAGTACATTATTAGTATTGTGAAGTAACATACATGAACAAGTTCAGAACAGTGAGTTAATACTCACATTAGGTAGGTCGTGGTATCTCCATCCAGGTAGACAGCTTGCTTGCGTCAGGTAGGTTGACAAGTGGCTTCAGCCAGGTAGGTTGGCAAGTGGCTTCAGCCAGGTAGGTAAGTAGGTGTATTCATCCAGCTATTCTGTGAAGTAGATAAAGAGAAAGTACATTATTAGTATTGTGAAGTTACATACATGAACAAGTTTAGAACAGTGTGTTAATACTCACATTAGGTAGGTCGTGGTATCACCATCCAGGTAGACAGCTTGCTTGCTTGGGTCAGGTAGGTATTGTTGGTTAGCTTCAGCCATGTAAGGTATGGTTCGGTAGCTTCAGCCAGGTAGGTAAGTGTATTCATCCGGCTATTCTGTGAAGTAGAAAAAGCGAAAGTACATTATTAGTATTGTGAAGTAACATACATGAACAAGTTCAGAACAGTGTGTTAATACTCACATTAGGTAGGTCGTGGTATCTCCATCCAGGTAGACAGCTTGCTTGCGCCAGGTAGGTTGGTAAGTAGTTTCAGCCAGGTAGGTTGGCAAGTAGTTTCAGCCAGGTAGGTTGGCAAGTGGCTTCAGCCAGGTAGGTAAGTAGGTGTATTCATCCAGCTATTCTGTGAAGTATAAAAAGAGAAAGTACATTATTAGTATTGTGAAGTAACATACATGAACAAGTTCAGAACAGTGTGTTAATACTCACATTAGGTAGGTCGTGGTATCTCCATCCAGGTAGACAGCTTGCTTGCGTCAGGTAGGTATTGTTAGCTTGAGCCATGTAAGGTATGGTTAAGTAGCTTCAGCCAGGTAGGTAAGTAGGTGTATTCATCCAGCTATTCTGTGAAGTAGATAAAGAGAAAGTACATTATTAGTATTGTGAAGTTACATACATGAACAAGTTTAGAACAGTGTGTTAATACTCACATTAGGTAGGTCGTGGTATCACCATCCAGGTAGACAGCTTGCTTGCTTGGGTCAGGTAGGTATTGTTGGTTAGCTTCAGCCATGTAAGGTATGGTTCGGTAGCTTCAGCCAGGTAGGTAAGTGTATTCATCCGGCTATTCTGTGAAGTATAAAAAGAGAAAGTACATTAGTATTGTGAAGTTACATACAAGACCAAGTTCAGAACAGTGTGTTAATACTCACATTAGGTAGGTCGTGGTATCTCCATCCAGGTAGACAGCTTGCTTGCGTCAGGTAGGTTGGCAAGTGGCTTCAGCCAGGTAGGCAGGTATTCTTTGTTGGCTTCAGCCAGGTAGGTTGGCAAGTGGCTTCAGCCAGGTAGGTTGGCAAGTGGCTTCAGCCAGGTAGGTTGGCAAGTGGCTTCAGCCTGGTTGGTAGGTATTCTTTGTTGGCTTCAGCCAGGTCGGTTGTCAAGTGGCTTCAGCCAGGTAGGCAAGTGGCTGCAGCCTGGTTGGTAGGTATTCTTTGTTGGCTTCAGCCAGGTAGGCAGGTATTCTTTGTTGGCTTCAGCCAGGTAGGTTGGCAAGTGGCTTCAGCCAGGTAGGTTGGCAAGTGGCCTCAGCCAGGTAGGTTGGCAAGTGGCTTCAGGCAGGTAGGTTGGCAAGTGGCTTCAGGCAGGTTGGTTGGCAAGTGGCTTCAGCCAGGTTGGTTGGCAAGTGGCTTCAGCCAGGTAGGCAGGTATTCTTTGTTGGCTTCAGCCAGGTAGGTTGGCAAGTGGCTTCAGCCAGGTAGGTTGGCAAGTGGCTTCAGCCATGTAGGTTGGCAAGTGGCTTCAGCCAGGTAGGTAGGTATTCTTTGTTGGCTTCAGCCAGGTAGGTTGGCAAGTGGCTTCAGCCAGGTAGGTAGGTATTCTTTGTTGGCTTCAGCCAGGTAGGTTGGCAAGTGGCTTCAGGCAGGTAGGTTGGCAAGTGGCTTCAGCCAGGTAGGTTGGCAAGTGGCTTCAGCCAGGTAGGCAGGTATTCTTTGTTGGCTTCAGCCAGGTAGGTTGGCAAGTGGCTTCAGCCAGGTAGGTTGGCAAGTGGCTTCAGGCAGGTAGGTTGGCAAGTGGCTTCAGGCAGGTAGGTTGGCAAGTGGCTTCAGCCAGGTAGGTTGGCAAGTGGCTTCAGCCAGGTAGGCAGGTATTCTTTGTTGGCTTCAGCCAGGTAGGTTGGCAAGTGGCTTCAGCCAGGTAGGCAGGTATTCTTTGTTGGCTTCAGCCAGGTAGGTTGGCAAGTGGCTTCAGCCAGGTAGGTTGGCAAGTGGCTTCAGCCATGTAGGTTGGCAAGTGGCTTCAGCCAGGTAGGTAGGTATTCTTTGTTGGCTTCAGCCAGGTAGGTTGGCAAGTGGCTTCAGGCAGGTAGGTTGGCAAGTGGCTTCAGCCAGGTAGGTTGGCAAGTGGCTTCAGCCAGGTAGGCAGGTATTCTTTGTTGGCTTCAGCCAGGTAGGTTGGCAAGTGGCTTCAGCCAGGTAGGTTGGCAAGTGGCTTCAGCCAGGTAGGTTGGCAAGTGGCTTCAGGCAGGTAGGTTGGCAAGTGGCTTCAGCCAGGTAGGTTGGCAAGTGGCTTCAGCCAGGTAGGCAGGTATTATTTGTTGGCTTCAGCCAGGTAGGTTGGCAAGTGGCTTCAGCCAGGTAGGTTGGCAAGTGGCTTCAGCCAGGTAGGTTGGCAAGTGGCTTCAGGCAGGTAGGTTGGCAAGTGGCTTCAGGCAGGTTGGTTGGCAAGTGGCTTCAGCCAGGTTGGTTGGCAAGTGGCTTCAGCCAGGTAGGCAGGTATTCTTTGTTGGCTTCAGCCAGGTAGGTTGGCAAGTGGCTTCAGCCAGGTAGGTTGGCAAGTGGCTTCAGCCATGTAGGTTGGCAAGTGGCTTCAGCCAGGTAGGTAGGTATTCTTTGTTGGCTTCAGCCAGGTAGGTTGGCAAGTGGCTTCAGCCAGGTAGGTAGGTATTCTTTGTTGGCTTCAGCCAGGTAGGTTGGCAAGTGGCTTCAGGCAGGTAGGTTGGCAAGTGGCTTCAGCCAGGTAGGTTGGCAAGTGGCTTCAGCCAGGTAGGCAGGTATTCTTTGTTGGCTTCAGCCAGGTAGGTTGGCAAGTGGCTTCAGCCAGGTAGGTTGGCAAGTGGCTTCAGGCAGGTAGGTTGGCAAGTGGCTTCAGGCAGGTAGGTTGGCAAGTGGCTTCAGGCAGGTAGGTTGGCAAGTGGCTTCAGCCAGGTAGGTTGGCAAGTGGCTTCAGCCAGGTAGGCAGGTATTCTTTGTTGGCTTCAGCCAGGTAGGTTGGCAAGTGGCTTCAGCCAGGTAGGCAGGTATTCTTTGTTGGCTTCAGCCAGGTAGGTTGGCAAGTGGCTTCAGCCAGGTAGGTTGGCAAGTGGCTTCAGCCAGGTAGGTTGGCAAGTGGCTTCAGCCAGGTAGGTTGGCAAGTGGCTTCAGCCTGGTTGGTAGGTATTCTTTGTTGGCTTCAGCCAGGTCGGTTGGCAAGTGGCTTCAGCCAGGTAGGTTGGCAAGTGGCTTCAGCCAGGTAGGTAGGTATTCTTTGTTGGCTTCAGCCAGGTAGGTTGGCAAGTGGCTTCAGCCAGGTAGGTTGGCAAGTGGCTTCAGCCAGGTAGGTATTCTTTGTTGGCTTCAGCCAGGTAGGTTGGCAAGTGGCTTCAGCCAGGTAGGTTGGCAAGTGGCTTCAGCCAGGTAGGTTGGCAAGTGGCTTCAGCCAGGTAGGTAGGTATTCTTTGTTGGCTTCAGCCAGGTAGGTTGGCAAGTGGCTTCAGCCAGGTAGGTAGGTATTCTTTGTTGGCTTCAGCCAGGTAGGTTGGCAAGTGGCTTCAGCCAGGTAGGTAGGTATTCTTTGTTGGCTTCAGCCAGGTAGGTTGGCTAATGGCTTCAGCCAGGTAGGTTGGCTAATGGCTTCAGCCACGTAGGTTGGCTAATGGCTTCAGCCAGGTAGGTTGGCTAATGGCTTCAGCCACGTAGGTTGGATAATGGCTTCAGCCACGTAGGTTGGATAATGGCTTCAGCCACGTAGGTTGGATAATGGCTTCAGCCACGTAGGTTGGATAATGGCTTCAGCCACGTAGGTTGGATAATGGCTTCAGCCACGTAGGTTGGATAATGGCTTCAGCCACGTAGGTTGGATAATGGCTTCAGCCACGTAGGTTGGATAATGGCTTCAGCCACGTAGGTTGGATAATGGCTTCAGCCACGTAGGTTGGATAATGGCTTCAGCCACGTAGGTTGGATAATGGCTTCAGCCACGTAGGTTGGATAATGGCTTCAGCCATGTATAGTTAAGACAGGTAGAAGTTAGTTAAACCTCATCCAGGCAAGTACACTTCATGCACAAGGGGATGTGCATTACATGCCTGGTAATGTTCTTCCACCTGTGGAGCTACTTGTTGTGGTGGTCGTGGTCGTAGTCGTGGTCGTAGTCGTGGTCGGGCTGCCTGGACTATTGGATGGTGTGCTTGTCAGATGGATGACCGGACTTATGGGGCTTAAGGGAACAGTTGTGAGAGGAGGATCTTCAGCTGGACGAGACACCTGTCTGTTTACTGGTGTGTCAAGGATGCTCAATCGAAAACCTAAGCTAGACGTGTTGCTTAGGTCTCCAACGTTTTGCCACATCCCTGACGACAAATCAAAATCAGCAGTGGGACGAGTAGATAGGCTTGATTGAAGACGCCCATACCCAGAGCCCTGGGTAGCCAACTGGGGATGACTAGTACCTCGTCCTCGCTGCTGCCTTGGTCTGCTTTGATCTCTCCAGTGTCTGAAATCCTCCGACTCCCAGTCTTCGTATCTTGGCCGCCGTGTTGCTGGCTCATCTCCTGACTGGAAGTCTCTCCCCTGTGATCTCTGTGGCCGATGGTGTGGCTCATATTGCCCATAATCCTGGTCGTGTCTCATCCGACGATGTTCCAGCTCCCTATCCCGTGAACGATCACGCCGATATTCCAGGTCCCTCTCCCGTGAACGACCACGATATTCCGGCTCCCTCTCCCGTGAACGAACACGACAAGTAGCCCCACGAGTTTCTTCAGACCTTGGCTGAGCAGGTCTGCTGGCCAACTCTGTCTCAACCTCAGGAACTGGTTGCTGATGGTCCGTCTCCGACTCTTGCTGCCCACTGATATGCATGTGGTGTAGCGCATACTTTAGTGCTTCTTCACAGCTCTGCATGACATACAGCTGACCAGGTCCAGTCAGATTTTCCATCCGGTTCAAAACTGTTTGAAAATACATATTTCTCATTTGAGAAGTATTATCTATCCGGAGTTTTTGGAATTCGCTTATAATTTTTTCAAATCCAGCTTCAAATGTTTTATTTAATAAGGAAACGCATTCCTCAAAAACTCCAGAAAGATGTATGTATTCCGGAATAGGATTCCTATTGACAGCACTCTGGCGCTGTCGAACTGAACGAGAAGCTGGTTGAGGCAGTTCGGTAGCAACAGAGGGCTGTGATAGGTTGGAAACAGTTTGATGGACTGGTCTGTCAGAGGGCTGTGAAGATGCCGCAGCGCCATCACCAGTGTCCAAAGTTGGCTCATCATGGACCGCTTCAGGAAGGCTACTTGCAGTAGTTGGTGGTTCAACATTTCCAACAGTACTGTGGAAATAAAAAAAGAGATTAAGTATCATAACATATAACAGCGTCCATTCAAGATAACAAAAAAAAAAAAAAATATTTTACCTACGGCTTGCCAACGAAGGCCTTAAAAAGGCTAGCTGGTAGTAATACCTATATTTCTTACTACCAGCCGCAGAACCACTGGGGCAAGCCTCTCTGCTTTGTAGTCCTTCCCGTAGCGGTCTTTAATTGATCGCCAGCGTTCCTTCACCTTTTTCACTGTTAAACAAATAGAGTGGTTAATGAATGTATAAATATTACAAATTATATTAAAAACATTTATTCAATTATATATTATAAAATACTTACGGCAAGCAGCTTGAGTCGGAGCATTGAGGTCACTCCAACCATCCACGATCTCAACACAGATTTCTTCCCACAGCCGTAGTGTCAAGTCACTATCCCAGTGACGGTTCATCCTTTGGTCCCACAATACAGGTCGCTCTTGGACCAAGTGGATCAGCTGATCACCATTTATAGAGAAATCAACGTCTTCCACTTGTTCCTGTGAGGACCTGCTTGACCTTTGGGAACCCTAAAACATAAACAATTTTTAATATTAAAATTAATAATCAAAAACATAAAAATTATAAATGTTATTATGTTTTAAAATTCTTAAAACCACGACCACGACGACCGCGACTTCCACCACGACGCTGGGAAGATGTTGGAGGACCTCTCGGACGGACATCAGCAGCCTACCAAATTGAAAAAAAAGGATATACATTGAGTTTAAAAAATTTATTTTTTAAGGCTAAAAAAAAATTATACATGAAAAATATCATGTTAAATAACTGGATAAAGTTGTTAAAAATTACTTTGGTGCCAGCATGATTATTAAGTACTTACAGTCCCTGGCTCAGCATCAGGCACAACGACGTCCTGCACTGCTCCACTGTCAGCAGAACCACGAGCCTTTAATCAAATTGAATTAAGATATTAGTATTCACAATAGGCAAAACACATGAGGACATACACATTAGTTACATGAGGCACTTACCACCCTGTTTGGGGAATCCGATCCCTCACTGTGGGAGGAGTTATCAGCCATCCCAATCAGACACTGCAGGACAGGGAGGAAAGTCAGAACATATAAATGAAATACAAATATTTACATTGTAAAAAAAAAAAAAAAAATACAATACAAATACTCACAATCAAAAGTGTCTATAGCAACAAAGAATATCCCGAGCAGCCGCAAACAGGAGTATTCAGCAAGCTGCCAGATAAACTAATATTACATAGAAAAAAAAAAATAATTAGTAGTCACACAATGTTCATGACACCATTAATTAATAATAATGCAGTCACTTGCACGGACACTGTGGGGGGAACATGAGTCCCACCCACAGTGTGCATGTCACCTTACATTAATAAGAATGCAGTCACTTGCACGGACACTATGGGGGGAGCATGAGTCCCACCCACAGTGTGCATGTCACCTTACATTAATAAGAATGCAGTCACTTGCACGGACACTATGGGGGGAGCATGAGTCCCACCCACAGTGTGCATGTCACCTTACATTAATAATAATGCAGTCACTTGCACGGACACTATGGGGGAGCATGAGTCCCACACACAGTGTGCATGACACCTTAAATTAATAATAATGCAGTCACTTGCACGGACACTATGGGGGGAGCATGAGTCCCACCCACAGTGTGCATGACACCTTACATTAATACTAATGCAGTCACTTGCACGGACACTATGGGGGGAGCATGAGTCCCACCCACAGTGTGCATGTCACCTTACATTAATAATAATGCAGTCACTTGCACGGACACTATGGGGGGAGCATGAGTCCCACACACAGTGTGCATGACACCTTAAATTAATAATAATGCAGTCACTTGCACGGACACTATGGGGGGAGCATGAGTCCCACCCACAGTGTGCATGTCACCTTACATTAATAATAATGCAGTCACTTGCACGGACACTATGGGGGGAGCATGAGTCCCACCCACAGTGTGCATGACACCTTACATTAATAATAATGCAGTCACTTGCACAGACACTATGGGGGGAGCACGAGTCCCACCAACAGTGTGCATGACAAAAAAAAATATAAAAAATTCAGTAAGGCAAATTTCACATCAGCAGAACGCTAATGTTTTTGGACAATACCATAGGTGGCGCTGCATCTGCTTGAACACACACATAATGCCCAAATTATGGCCTGAATACGGCAAGCCCAATACATTTGGTATGGTGCTTGCGGTCATTTGCAGCAAGTCACATTCTGCCAGGTGCATCAGATGCTGCACTTGTGTTCATAATAAAAAAAAAAAAAAAATTTGCATTTTGACCTAAAATTGTGACACATCTGCAGCACCTGCCAGAACTGCACTTGACGCAAAGGCCTGCAAGCAACATACACAATGCATACAGCCTGGGACGCAAGTCAGCCATTAAACAGCAAATGCAGCGACACCTTAGCCTACTTTCACATTACAATTTTGAAGGGAGCCAGTGCTGTCCCATGAATTCGGACATTTTCGGGTCGATTCTGATGCCTGGAATCGGTTGCCAAATAGGCATCCGAGTCCGGCATAACATTGTAGCCTCTGGTTTGAGAAAAAAAAAAAATAAATTTAAAAATAAATAAATAAATTATGCTCACCTATCCACTTAGCTCCCGGTGTCTGCTGAGGTCTTCTACTGCAGTATAGGACCTGCCCTGATGTTACAGTCGCGTGACCGCAGGTAACACATGGTAACCTGCAGTCATGTGACTGACATCACGGCAGGTCCTGTAATGCAGTAGAAGACCTCTGCAGACACTGGGAGCCGGCAGGAGACGGTGGGGGCTCGGGTATAGGTGAGCATACATTTTTTAAGCCCTGACTTCAAGTTTGGAGCATTTCTACTGTACTGAGCATGCTCAGTACAGTAAAATCGGGTCCAAGGAGACATCAGATGTTTCCTTTGACCTTACTACATAGGGCCCCATGCTAAATTGATCGGAGAAAATCAGATGTGCACTAAATCGCATCCGATTTGATACGATCCAATTTTGACCAATTTAATTTTTGGTGCAAAAATCGGAGCATGCTCCAAGTTTTGCACCAATAAAAAAATTTAAAAAAAACCAAAAAAATGGGACAGAATCGGATCGGACAAAAACTGATGCCATTTAGTGCTAATTTGATTAGGTCTGATGCCCAAAAGGGCTGCATGGGGCACAAAATCGGTCTGATGCTGTCCGATTTTTATCGGACAGCATCGGATTTAAAACATCCATAGTGTGAAGGCAGCCTTACAGATCTCACAAAAATTAACAAGCATATGGCATATTTTTTAAAAAACTACAACAACACAAGGCATCTTTGCTAAAACCCTCAACATTTTAAATAATGCACAATGCAAAAAAATAATAAAAAAAACCAGCACCAAAAAACACATTCATTTACAATAATTAGTTTTCAGCATTTTTGAAGAAAAAAAAAAAAAAAGGCTGAAAAATAATTACAGTAAATGAACAATACACACACATGGCTTTTTTTTGCAAACATTTACCAAGCACATGAAAGATTTGCAAACTTTTACCACAAAGCACAAAGGCACATAACAGCATGAACATTTTAAATAATGCACAATGCAAAAATCAAAAAAATAAAAAAAAATCCTGCACCAAAAAAACCATTCATTTACAATAATTATTTTTCAGCATTTTTGAAGAAAAATAAAAAAAAAAAATTGCTCAAAAATAATTACAGTAAATGAATACACACACATGGCTTTTTTTGCAAAAAATTACCGAAGCACATGGTGTTTTTTTGCAAACATTTACCATGCACATGAAAGTTTTGCAAACTTTTACCACAAAGCACAAAGGCACATAACAGCATGAACATTTTAAATAATGCACAATGCAAAAATCAAAAAAAATCCTGCACCAAAAAAAACATTCATTTACAATAATTATTTTTCAGCATTTTTGAAGAAAAATAAAAAAAAAAATTGCTCAAAAATAATTACAGTAAATGAATACACACACATGGCTTTTTTTGAAAAAAATTACCAAAGGACATGGTATTTGTGCAAAAATATTGGCAAACAACAAATACAATAAACATATTCTGAATGAAAATTGTATGTACTTACCAAAAGATGCAGAAGATGAAGCACAGAAATGTCCAGTCACCAAAGCTTCTGGATCCACTTCAGAGCAGCAAACAGGTTTGCACAACATGTGCAAACCTGCTCCTCTTTTTATATCAGTGAGGGGGGGGGGCTGGGAGCACTTGGAGCAGGCTCAGTACGCGTGCCGCATCCAGCCAATCCACTTGCGGCAGATGCGGCAGGTGCGGCAGACGCGGTTGCCATTGACTCTCATTATAAAAATACCGCAATGTACATTGCGGCACAAGTGCGGTACACTTGCGGTATACTTGCGGCGACAAAAAACCGCGGCATGTTGCGGTTTTAAGACATGCCGCAAATGCCGCATTTACCGCAAGTGGCATTAAAATTTGGAAAAACCGCACTTGCCGCAAGTGCCGCAAGTGCCGCAAGTCCCATAGGAAATGAATGGGGCCTGCCGCATTCGTGCCGCAAGTGCGGCAAATGCGGCAAGTGCGGTTTTTCAACCGCAACTGCCGCAAATTCAAAAAACGCTGATGTGAAAGGGCCCTTAGCTGTTCACAAAAACCTCACCCTGTGTAAAAAGAAAATGAAATCTCTCAGCAGCTATACTGCTGGAGCTTCAGGTTCTTATCACTAAATGCAAGCATTTAGATGATACACATCTACAATCTACTACAAAATGTGTGTTTATATACATATACAATGAAATGTAAAAAGAAAGTTTAAAAGGTAAAAAAGTAAGTACTATATATTTCAAATAACTATTTTATATCTAAAACCTATTTATAATATCTTTATAACGAAAGTAATATTTTTGATATTTTTGTGTATTTCTATTCTTCTACATCTATAGCTAAATTAAATTATTGTAATATTTGTGTTTAATTAGAAAGTATGTATCTAAATACAATATGTATGTAAATAATTGAAAGTAAAATATTTTTATACACTATATTTTTAGTGAAAAGTGAAACTAAGGACTATATTTCTTAAAGGACTATTTAATATCTAATAACTAATTATAATGTCTTTATCTAAAACTAAACAAATTTTTTTGGTATTTTGGATTATTTCTATTGCTATACATCTATTTGTAAACTATTTTTTTGTTATTTTTTTGGTCAATTCCTATACATCTACGGGTAAAGTAATTTTTTTTTTTTTTTAGTACTATACATCTATGGCTAAACTATTTTATTTGAATATTTTTGTTTAATTAGAAAATAAGTATGTATCTAAATGTAATATGCATATAAAGAATTTAAACTAAAATATTTTTATATACTATATTGTTAGTGAAAATGAACACTAACGACTATTTCTTCAATAACTATTTTATATATAATAACTAATTTTAATATCTTTTTCTATAACAAATAATATTTTTTTTTTTTTTTTTTCTATTGCTATACATCTATGGCTAAACTAATTTATTGTAATATTTGTATTTAATTAGAAAGTAAGTATGTGTCTAAATCTAATATGTATCTAAAGAATTTAAAATAAAATATTATTAGAGAGAATATTTTTAGTAAAGAGTATTTCACTACTGGGCAGCAATTTGACTTGAATGGGTGTATCCAACACTTTCACCTTTTTATTGCATCATCTTTTCACACGTGAAAAAGCCACATATAACTGTCCATGTCCAAAAACAGGTTCTGGCAAAAAAATCCCTACTTTCTTCAGTGTTTGGCCTTGGGATTTGTTGATGGTCATGGCAAAAGCAGGCTTCACGGGAAATTGTCGACGTCTTAACTTGAAAGGTAAGCCAGTGTCTGATGGAGATAAATCAATCCTTGGAATAAACACCACATTTCCTTCTGCAGACCCAGTAATGACTTTTGCTTGAATCATATTGTCAAAAAAAACGATGACAATCAAGCGAGTCCCATTGCAAAGACCTTTTATGATGTTAAAGGTGCGCAAAAGCATGACAATGGTGCGGATTTGTAATTTGAGGCGATGAGAAGGTATTCCCGTTGGTGTGAGTGAATTTAAAAATTCCACTGGATATTGGTCAAAATCTTCAGTCTTAATGGAATCATCACTAATGTATTCAGTGTATTCACCAGCAATGCAATCCATATTCTTAGAGTTCACCATATCCACATGGACATTTTTACGGCAAAGAATGGCATGTGATGCAGCAATTAGAATGCTTTAATTGTTATATCCATTATTGTATGGAAATGTAATATATATCTAAAGAATTTAAAATAAAATATTCTTATAGACAATATTTTTAGTAAAGACTTTTTCTGAATGAGGCAGCAACTTTCCTTGAATTGGTGTATCCAGCACTTTCACCTTAACATTACATCGACTTTTCACTCGTGAAAAAGCCACATATAACTGTCCATGTCCAAAAACGGGTTCCGGCAAAATAATCCCCACTTTCTCCAGTGTTTGGCCTTGGGATTTGTTGATGGTCATGGCAAAAGCAGGCTTCACAGGAAATTGTCGACGTCTTAACTTGAAAGGTAAGCCAGTCCCTGATGGAGATAAATCAATCCTTGGAATAAACACCACATTTCCTTCTGCAGACCCAGTAATGACTTTAGCTTGAATCAGATTGTCAAACAAAGCGATGACAATCAAGCGAGTCCCATTGCAAAGACCTTTTCTGCTGTTGAAGTTGCGCAAAAGCTTGACAATGGTGCCGATTTTTAATTTGAGGCGATGAGAAGGCATTCCCGTTGGTGTGAGTGAATTTAAAAATTCCACAGGATATTGATCTGGATCTTCAGTCTCATCAGGATCAATGTAATCATCACTAATGTACTCAGTGTATTCACCAGCAATGCAATCCATGACCTTAGAGTTCACCATATCCACATGGTCATTTTTAGGGCAAAGAATGGCATGTGATGCAGCAATCTGAATGCTTTCATTGTTATGTACATCAATCACAATGGCGGCGGGATTTTTAAAAATCCCATAGACATACATTAGCGGTGTGTCGGCGATTTTATGGCCGGAAAATAGAACCATGGGCCCGGGCTTAAAATCGCCGAGACACCGGTAATGTATGTGAATGGGAAGTGAGGCGCTCTTCTGATTGGCTGACGGCAGTAGACAGCGACCAATCAGAAGAGCGGCTCAAATCTCATAGAGATAGAATGGAGGATTTTTCGTCCATTCTATCTCAATGAGAAGTGAAGAGGACGTCGGAGCCGGAAGATGGCGGAAAGAAGACAGAAGACCCCCGCGGGCCGGAGGAAGAGCCGGAGATGGCGGAAATAAGAGAGAAGACCCCCGGGGCCGGACGAAGAGGACGCCTGCCGGACGGAGAAGTTGTGGATCGGACGGACGATCAGATGAATAAGAAGACATGTAAGTGATCGACGGCGGCGTTAGGTGAGGGGACGGCGGGGGCTTAGGGTGTAGGGCCTTAGGTGTTAGCGACAGCGGCGGGGACAGCGGCGTGAGTTTAGGAGGCGACGGGGCTTAGGTGCAGCGGACTTAGGGGGTAGGGGCTTAGGTGCGGCGGGGCTTAGGGGGTAGGGGCTTAGGTGCGGCGGGGCTTAGGGGTAGGAGCTTAGGTGCGGCGGACTTAGGGGGTAGGGGATTAGGTGCGGCGGGGCTTAGGGAGTAGGGGCTTAGGTGCGGCGGGGCTTAGGGAGTAGGGGCTTAGGTGCGGCGGACTTAGGGGGTAGGGGCTTAGGTGCGGCGGGGCTTAGGCGGTAGGGGCTTAGGTGCGGCGGACTTAGGGGGTAGGGGCTTAGGTGCGGCGGGGCTTAGGGGGTAGGGGCTTAGGTGCGGCGGGGCTTAGAGGATAGGGACTTAGGTGCGGCGGGGCTTAGGGGTAGGAGCTTAGGTGCTGCAGGGCTTAGGGAGTAGGGGCTTAGGTGCGGCGGACTTAGGGGATAGGGGCTTAGGTGCGGCGGGGCTTAGGCGGTAGGGCTTAGGTGCGGCGGACTTAGGGGGTAGGGGCTTAGGTGGTAGGGGCTTAGGTGCGGCGGGGCTTAGGGGGTAGGGGCTTAGGTGCGGCGGGGCTTAGAGGATAGGGACTTAGGTGCGGCGGGGCTTAGGGGGTAGGAGCTTAGGTGCGGCGGGGCTTAGGGAGTAGGGGCTTAGGTGCGGCGGACTTAAGGGGTAGGGGCTTAGGTGCGGCGGGGCTTAGGCGGTAGGGGCTTAGGTGCGGCGGACTTAGGGGGTAGGGGCTTAGGTGGTAGGGGCTTAGGTGCGGCGGGGCTTAGGGGGTAGGGGCTTAGGTGCGGCGGGGCTTAGAGGATAGGGACTTAGGTGCGGCGGGGCTTAGGGGGTAGGAGCTTAGGTGCGGCGGGGCTTAGAGGGTAGGGGCTGGCGGGGCTTAGGGGTAGGGGCTTAGGTGCGGCGGGGCTTAGGGGGTAGGGGCTTAGGTGCGGCGGGGGTAGGGGCTGGCGGGGCTTAGGGGGTAGGGGCTTAGGTGCGGCGGACTTAAGGGGTAGGGGCTTAGGTGCGGCGGGGCTTAGGGGGTAGGGGCTGGGGGGCTTAGAGGGTAGGGGCTTAGGTGCGGCGGGGCTTAGGGGGTAGGGGCTTAGATGCGGCGGGCTTAGGGGGTAGGGGCTTAGGTGTGGCGGACTTAAGGGGTAGGGACTTAGGTGCGGCGGGGCTTAGGAGTTAGGGCTTAGGTGCGGCGGGGCTTAGGGGGTAGGGGCTTAGGTGCGGCGGACTTAAGGGGTAGGGGCTTAGGTGCGGCGGGGCTTAGGGGGTAGGGGCTTAGGTGCGGCGGGGCTTAGGGGTAGGGGCTTAGGTGCGGCGGACTTAAGGGGTAGGGGCTTAGGTGCGGCGGGGCTTAGGGGGTAGGGGCTTAGGTGCGGCGGGGCTTTTACAGCATGGGGCTGTAGTGTACAGCGCTATGTACAGCGCTATGTACAGCGCTATGGTGGTATACTACAGTCCCATGGCCATACGCCTGTCCTGTCCGCTCTGAAGCGCCAGCGGTCATTGCGAGTCGTTGGTGCTTAGGGTTAGGGGCGGACAGGCGTATGGGCATGGGACTGTAGTATACCATAGCGGTGTACACTACAGCCCCATGCTGTGGCTGTGTTAGCAAGTTTGCGGGCATTGCGAGTCGCTGCTGTGGCTTTGTTAGGGGTGCGTGGCAACGACTCGCAATGCCCGCTTTGCGGGCATTGCTTCGCGAGTCGCCGTGGCCGCTATGCGGCCACGGACAGAGTCCAGGAGAAGCACCCAGGACTCGCTAACAAAGCCACCGGAAGTCGCGCCGCTCCGACGGAAGTCAGCTACGGCAATTATATAATAGATATATACACATACATACATATATATATATTATATATCTCTTTCTTTATTATATATCTCTATATATAATTGCGACATGGCTCATTAACTTCCATCTGGGTCTGGATGTCTGCCGATGTCACTTCCGCCAGCCATATTATCACACCCAAGTGTTGGGTATGCTAATATGGCGATGGCTGTGGTGCCACAGACAACAGATACTGGCAGAACACGCCGCCCGCTCCACGCTCCTGCCCACCCGTCCTCCACCCACTGCTCACCCACTAATGCTCCACACACACGCTCCTTGCTCTGCCACCTAATGCTCACCCTGGCAATTGAAGTCCAAAACACAATGGCCCGATGGGGGAACGGAGTTACGAGGGGCATCACAATGGGTGTGGCCAAACGCACTGCCCCAATGTGGTGGACATATGCTCACTTTTCTTAATGAAAAGCAAGGACACACCCACCACATTGTGGCAGTTCGCTCGGTCACACCCATTGTGACACCCTCTCAGATAACTCCGCCCCCCATCACAGCCATTGACTCCAGGATTTACCCTGCCCGCTGCTCCCCGCACAGCCCCCATTCACCCCACACTGCCCCCACTCAGCCCTGATTACACCTTGAACAGCTGCCAAACACCCCGTTCACCCAATGCCCAATGCAGGTGTGAGTGTGTGCTGAGTGGGAGTGAGTGTGTGCTGGGTGGGGGTGAGTGTGCTGAGCAGATGTGACTCACACCTGCTCAGCACACTCACCCCCACCCAGCACACACTCAACCCCTCTCAGCACACACTCACCTTCGCTCAGTACACACTCACCCCTGCTCAGCACACACTCATCCCTGCTCAGCACACACTCACCCCCGCTCAGCACACACACTCTTAAGCCCGCACTAAACCCACTCAGCACACACTCACTTTTACTCAGCTCACACCCCTGCTCAGCACACACTCACTCATCTTGCTCAGAACCCACTCATCCCCGCTCTGCAACCACTCAGACCACACTCATCCACCCTCGGGCCACACTTATCCCTGCTCAGCAGCCACTTACCCCCCTCTCAGCACACAGTCAGACATGCTCAGCACACACACCGCTCAGAAACCACTCATCCCTCTAAGCACCTACTCACTCCCGTTAGCACACACTCACACTTACCCACACTCAGCACACACACTCACCCCGCTCAGCACCCACTCACACCCCCCACTCTGCACATACTCATATCCATTCAGCACACACTCACACCCACTCAGCACACACTCACACTTACCCCCCAATCAGCACACACACGCTCAGCACACACACTCACCCTGCTCAGCACCCACTCACACCCACTCAGCACAAACTTACCCTGCTCAGCACTCACTCACACTCAGAACACAGTCACACTCACCCCACTCAGCACCCACTCATACCTACTCAGCACACAAACCAGCTCAGCACATTCATGCTCACCTTGCTCAGCACCCACCCACACCCACTCAGCACACACTCACCCCAGATCAGCACACTCAGCCCCACTAAGCACACACTCACCCCTGCCCAGCACACACTCACCCCAGCTCAGCACACACTCACCCCAGCTCAGCACACTCAGCCCCACTAAGCTCACACTCACACCTGCTCAGCACACACTCACGTTTGCTCAGTACACCCCTGTTCGGCACACACTCACCCCCACTCAGCACACACTCACCCCCACTCAGGACACACATTCTTAAGCCTGCACTAACCCCACTCAGCACACACTCACTTTCGCTCAGCACACACCCCTGCTCAGCACACACTCACCCACGCTCAGCAACCACTTAGAACACACTCATCCCCCCTTAGGCCACACTCATCCCTGCTCAGCAGCCATTTACCCCCCTCTCAGCACACACACACACTAAGCACACACTCACTCACCCCCACTCTGCACATACTTATACCCATTCAGCACGCACTCACACCCACTCAGCACACACTCATACCCGCTCAGCACACACTCACTCACCCCCACTCTGCACATACTCACATCCACTCAGCACACACTCACCCCACTCAGCACCCACTCACCCCTGGTCAGCACACACTCAACCCCGCTCAGCACACACTCAACCCCGCTCAGCACACACTCAACCCCGCTCAGCACACACTCAACCCCGCTCAGCACACACTCAACCCCGCTCAGCACACACTCAACCCCGCTCAGCACACACTCAACCCCGCTCAGCACACACTCACACCCCGCTCAGCACACACACCTGCTCAGCACACACTCACACGGTGTTCTGAGTGGGTGTGAGTGTGTGCTGAGCGGGGATGAGTGTGTGCTGAGCAGGGTTGAGTGTGTGCTGAGCAGGGGTGAGTTTGACTGTGTGCTGAGTGTGGTAGGTTTGTGCTGAGCAGGGTAAGTTTGTGCTGAGCAGGTGTGAGTGCGTGCTGAGCGATGGTAAGTGGGTGCTGAGTGGTGTGTGTGTGAGCTGGGTGGGGATGAGAGTGCGCTAAGCGTGTGTGTGTACTGAGTGGGGTGAGTGTGCTGAGTGGGTATGTGCTGAGTGAGCGTGAGTGTGCTCAGCGGTTTTGTGTGCTGAGTAGGTGTGAGTGGGGTGAGTGTGTCTTGTGTGCTGAGCGTGGTAGGTGTGTACTGAGCAGGGTAAGTTTGTGCTGAGCGGGTGTGAGTGCGTGCTCAGCGGGTGTGAGTGCGTGCTGAGCGGGTGTGAGTGTGTGCTGAGTGGGTGTGAGTGTGTGCTGAGCGGGGTGAGTGTGTGCTGAGTAGGGGTGTGTGTTGAGTTGGTGTGAGTGTGTGCTGAGCGGGTAAAAGTGTGTGCTGAGCAGGGGTGAGTGGGTGCTGAGCAGGTTGAGTGGATTCTAAGAGGGGTGTGTGTGCTGGGCGGGGATGAGTGTGTGCTGAGCGGGTGTGTGGCTGAGCATTCATGAGTGGGTGCTGAACGGGGTGAGTGTGAGCTGAGTGGGGGTGAGTGTGAGCTGAGTGGGGGTGAGCGGGTGTGTGTGCTGAGCAGGGGTGAGTGTGTGCTGAGCAGGGGTGAGTGTGTGCTGAGCTGGGGTGAGTGTGTGCTGAGTGGGTGTGAGTGGGTGTTGAGCGAGGTGAGTGTGAATGTGCGGAGCAGGTTTGTGTGCTGAGTAGGTGTGAGTGGGTGCTGAGTGGGGTGAGTGTGACTGTGTGCTGAGCGTCAGTGTGTGCTGAGCATGTTAGGTGTGTGCTGAGCAGGGTAAGTTTGTGTTGAGCGGGTGTGTGTGTGTGTGCTGAGTGTGTGTGTGTGCTGAGTGTGTGTGTGTGTGCTGAGCGGGTGAGTGTGTGCTAAGAGGGTGTGAGTGTGTGCTGAGTGGGGTGAGTGTGGGCTGAGCAGGTGGGTGCTGAGTGAGGGTGAGTGTGTGCTGAGTGGGGGTGAGTGTGAATGTTTGCTGAGCGGGTAAAAGTGTGTGCTGAGCAGGGTGAGTAGGTGCTGAGCGGTGTGTGTGTGCTGGGCGGGGATGAGTGTGCGCTAAGCGACTGTGAGTGTGGGGTGAGTGTGCTGAGCGGGTTTGTGTGCTGAGTAGGTGTGAGTGGGTGCTGAGTGGAGTGAGTGTGACTGTGTGCTAAGCGTGGTAGGTGTGTGATGAGCAGGGTAAGTTTGTGCTGAGCAGGTGTGTGTGCGTGCTGAGCTGGTGTGAGTGCGTGCTAAGCGGGTGTGAGTGCGTGCTGAGCGGGTGTGTGTGCTGAGCAGGGTGAGTGTGTGCTAAGTGGGTGTGTGCTGAGTGAGGGTGAGTGAGTGTGTGCTGAGTGGGTGTGTGTGCTGAGTGGGAGTGAGTGTGAGTGCTGAGCGGGTAGAAGTGTGTGCTGAGCAGGGGTGAGTGGGTGCTGAGCGGGGACAAGTGTGTGCTGAGCGGGTGTGTGTGCTGAGCATTCATGAGCGGGCACTGAGCGGGGTGAGTGTGAGCTGAGTGGGGGTGAGCGGGGTGTGTGCTGAGCGGGGGTGAGTGTGTGCTGAGCAGGGGTGAGTGTGTGCTGAGTGGGTGTGAGTGGATGCTGAGCAGGATGAGTGTGTGTGCTGAGCGTGTGTGTGCTGATTGGGGGTAAGTGTGAGTGTGTGCTAAGCGGGAGTGAGTGGGTGCTGAGAGGGGTGAGTGGTTTCTGAGCGGTGTGTGTACTGAGCATTTGTCAGTTTGTACTGACAGGGGGGTAAGTGGCTGCTGAGCAGGGATAAGTGTGGCCCGAGGGGGGATGAATGTGGTCTGAGTGGTTGCTGAGCAGGGGTGAGTGGGTTCTGAGCAAGATGAGTGAGTGTGTGCTGAGCGAAAGTGAGTGTGTTCTGAGTGGGGTTAGTGCAGGCTTAAGAGTGTGTGTGCTGAGTGAGGGTGAGTGTGTGCTGAGCAGGGATGAGTGTGTGCTGAGCAGGGTTGAGTGTGTACTGAGCAAAGGTGAGTGTGTGCTGAGCAGGTGTGAGTGTGTGCTGAGTTGGAGTGAGTGTGTGCTGGGTGGGGTTGAGTGTGCTGAGCAGATGTGACTCACACCTGCTCAGCACACTCACACCCAAGCAGCACACACTCACTCTCACTCAGCACACACTCACACCAGATCAGCACACTTACCTTCGCTCAGTAAACACTCACCCTGCTCAGCACACACTCACCCTTGCTCAGCACACACTTACCCCCACTCAGCACATACACTCTTAAGCCCGCACAAACCCCACTCAGCACACACTCCCTTTCGCTCAGCACACACTCACTCATCCTGCTCAGAACCCACACATTCCTGCTCAGCAACTACTTAGAACACACTCATTACCCCTCGGGCAACACTCATCCCTGCTCAGCAGCCATTTACCCCCCTCTCAGCACACACTCACACATGCTCAGCACACACACCGCTCAGAAACCACTCACCCCTCTCAGCACCCACTCACTCCTGCTTAGCACACACTCACACTTACACTCAGCACACACATGCTCAGCACACACACTCACCCCGCTCAGCAGCCACTCAGACCCACTCAGCACACACACACCCCCACTCTGCACATACTCATACCCATTCAGCACACACTCACCCCCACTTAGCACACACTCACACTTACCCCCCAATCAGCACACACATGCTCAGCACACACACTCACCCTGCTCAGCACCCACTCACATCTACTCAACACACACTCACCCCTGCTCAGCACACACTCACCCCCGCTCAGCACACACACCCATTCACCCCCACTCAGCTCACACTCACCCCGCTCAGTGCCCGCTCATGAATGCTCAGCACACCCTCACCCCGCTCAGCACACACTCACACCCGCTCAGCACGCACTGACACCCGCTCAGCACGCACTCACACCAGTTCAGCATGCACACACCTGCTCAGCATAAACTTACACCGCTCATCACACACCTACCACACTCAGCACACAGTCACACTCACCCCACTCAGCACCCACTCACACCTACTCAGCACACAAACCCGCTCAGCACACTCACCCTCACTCAGCACACACCCACTCAGCACACTCACCCCACTCAGTACAAACTCACACCCGCTTAGCGCACACTCATCCCCACCCAGCACACACACACACCGCTCAGCACCCACTCACCCCGCTCAGCACCCACTCACCCCTGCTCAGCACACACTTTTACCCGCTCAGCAAACATTCACACTCACCCCCACTCTGCACACACTCACCCTCACTCAGCACACACCCGCTCAGCCCATACTCACCCCACTCAGCACAACACTCACACCCTCTCAGCACACACACACGCTCAGCACACACACGCTCAGCACACACACACACACACGCTCAGCACACACACACCCGCTCAGCACACACACACACCCGCTCAGCACAAACTTACCCTGCTCAGCACACACCTACGACGCTCAGCATACAGTCACACTCACCCCACTCAGCACCCACTCACACCTACTCAGCACACAAACCCGCTCAGCACACTCACGTCCACCTTACTCAGCACCCATTCACACCTACTCAGCACACACTCATCCCTGCTCAGCACACACTCACCCCCGCTCAGCACACTCGCCCCCACTCAGCACACACTCACCCCCCACTCAGCACACACTCGCCCCAACTCAGCACACACACTCTTAAGCACGCACTTACCCCCACTCAGCACATACACTCTTAATCCTGCACAAACCCCACTCAGCACACACTCCCTTTCGCTCAGCACACACCCCTGCTCAGCACACACTCACTCATCCTGCTCAGAACCCACACATTCCTGCTTAGCAACCACTTAGAACACACTCATTACCCCTCGGGCAACACTCATCCCTGCTCAGCAGCCATTTACCCCCCTCTCAGCACACACTCACACATGCTCAGCACACACACCGCTCAGAAACCACTCACCCCTCTCAGCACCCACTCACTCCTGCTTAGCACACACTCACACTTACACTCAGCACACACATGCTCAGCACACACACTCACCCCGCTCAGCAGCCACTCAGACCCACTCAGCACACACACACCCCCACTCTGCACATACTCATACCCATTCAGCACACACTCACACCCCACTTAGCACACACTCACACTTACCCCCCAATCAGCACACACATGCTCAGCACACACACTCACCTTGCTCAGCACCCACTCACATGCACTCAACACACACTCACCCCTGCTCAGCACACACTCACCCCCGCTCAGCACACACACCCACTCACCCCCACTCAGCTCACACTCACCCCGCTCAGAACCCACTTATGAATGCTCAGCACACACACCCGCTCAACACACACTCATCCCCGCTCAGCACCCACTCACCCCTGCTCAGCACACACTTTTACCCGCTCAACAAACAATCACACTCACTCCCACTTAGCAAACACACCCACTCAGCAGACACTCACCCTCACTCAGCACACACCTGCTCAGCACACCCTCACCCTGCTCAGCACACACTCACACCCGCTCAGCACGCACTGACACCCGCTCAGCACGCACTCACACCAGTTCAGCATGCACACACCTGCTCAGCACAAACTTACCTCGCTCATCACACACCTACCACACTCAGCACACAGTCACACTCACCCCATTCAGCACCCACTCACACCTACTCAGCACACAAACCCGCTCAGCACACTCACCCTCACTCAGCACACACCCACTCAGCACACTCACCCCACTCAGTACAAACTCACACCCGCTTAGCGCACACTCATCCCCACCCACCACACACACACACCGCTCAGCACCCACTCACCCCGCTCAGCACCCACTCACCCCTGCTCAGCACACACTTTTACCCGCTCAGCAAACATTCACACTCACCCCCACTCTGCACACACTCACCCTCACTCAGCACACACCCGCTCAGCCCATACTCACCCCACTCAGCACACACTCACACACGCTCAGCACACACACACACAAGCTCAGCACACACACACACACGCTCAGCACACACACACCCGCTCAGCACACACACACCCGCTCAGCACAAACTTACCCTGCTCAGCACACACCTACGACGCTCAGCATACAGTCACACTCACCCCACTCAGCACCCACTTACACCTACTCAGCACACAAACCCGCTCAGCACACTCACGTCCACCTTACTCAGCACCCATTCACACCTACTCAGCACACACTCATCCCTGCTCAGCACACACTCACCCCCGCTCAGCACACTCACCCCCACTCAGCACACACTCACCCCCCACTCAGCACACACTCGCCCCAACTCAGCACACACACTCTTAAGCACGCACTAACCCCACTCAGCACACACTCACTTTTGCTCAGCACACACCCCTGCTCAGCACACACTTATCCTGCTCAGAACCCACTCACCCCTGCTCAGCAACCACTCAGAACACACTCATCCTCCCTTGGGCCATACTCATCCCTGCTCAGCAGCCACTTACCCCCCACTCAGCACACAATTCCGCTCAGCACCCACTCCCCCCCCCTCAGATTACAATCACCCCCCTCAGGTCACACTCACCCCCACTCAGCACACCCCCCCCTCAGGCTACACTCATCATTCCCCCTCAGATCACACTCACCCTCGCTCAGCACACACTCACCCTCGCTCTGCACCCACTCACACTCTTAAACCCGCACTCGCCCCTATCAGCACCCACTTACCCCTCTCAGTACCCACTCTTCCCTCCGTTCAGCACACACTTACTCCTGATCAGCACACACTTACACTCACCCCCTTTAGGCCATACTCACCATTGCTCAGCACATGGGGACATGTGGATGGGTGAGATGGGTGAGCAGGGGCAGTGTAGGGTTAGTAGGGGCATTGAGTGAACGGGGCATTTGGGGGCTGTGCAGGGGCTAAGCAGCGATGAGTGGGGGCAGAGTGAGGTGAGCAGTGAGCGGGATGAACCCTGAAGTGATGAGTCAATGGCCATGATGGGGGCAGAGTTAACAGAGGGGGCGTCACAATGGGCGTGACTGAGCGCACTGCCCCGATGTGGTGGGCATGTCCTCGCTTTTCATTAAGTAAAGAAAAGCAAGGACACGCCCACCATATCAGGACACTCTTTGACTATGCCCATTTTGACGCCGCCTCTGTAAACTCCGCTCCCCCATTGGGCCATTGTGTTCTGGACTTCAATTGCCGACATGAGCAGTGGGTGGGTGAAGCATGGAGCAGGTGGGTGGAGCATGGAGTGGGTGAGCAGCGGGTGGAGGACGAGTGGCCTGGAGCGTGGACCGGGCAGCATGTGTGGCAGGTTTCTGTTGTGGGCTGCACAGCAGCCATCGCCATATTAGCATACCTCTCACTTGGGTGTGCTAATATGGCGCTGGTGGAAGTGACATAGGCGACATCCAGATGGACGTGGATGACCCAAGTCGCAATTATATATTGAGATGGCTGATCTATCTGTCTATGGCTTATCTAATATATAATCGCCGTAGCTCACTTCCGTCATATTCGGCTCTACTTCCGTCGTCAAAGACGTGGCTGCCCTGCAGCCACGCGACTCACGAAGCATTGGCCGCGTAGCGAGTCGTTGGCCTGCGCGAGCAATGGCCGCGAGGCCATTGCGAGTAGCTGGCTGAGTGCGAGCAATGGCCGCGAAGCGGCCATTGCGAGTCGCTGGCTGAAAATCGAACCAGAGGCTCGGCCAGAAAGTTAGCGATTTACCGCTTATGTATTGCGAGCAATGGCCGCGAGGCCATTGCGAGTCGCTACCTGAGGCGCGATTCTGATTGGTCGGCGGCAGCGAGTCGCCGGCACAGCGACCAATCAGACTCGCGCGAGCAATGGCCGCGAGGCCATTGCGAGTCGCTGACTGAGGCGCGATTCTGAGAATCGCGCCTCACTTCCTATACACATACATAGCGGCGTGTCGGCGATTTTATGGCCGGAAAACAGAACCAGGAGCCCGGCCATAAAATCGCCGACGAGCCGCTGCCTGAGGCGCGATTCTGATTCGTCGGTGGCAGCGAGTCGCCGGCACAGCGACCAATCAGAATCGCGCCTCACTTCCTATACACATACATAGTGGTGTGTCGGCGATTTTATGGCCGGAAAATAGAACCAGGAGCCCGGCCATAAAATCGCCGACGAGCCGCTGCCTGAGGCGCGATTGTGATTGCTCGGCGGCAGCGAGTCGCCGGCACAGCGACCAATCAGAATCGCGCCTCACTTCCTATACACATACATAGCGGCGTATCGGCGATTTTATGGCCGGAAAATAGAACCAGGGGCCCGGCCATAAAATCGCCGACGAGCCGCTGCCTGAGGCGCGATTCTGATTGGTCGGCGGCAGCGAGTCGCCGGCACAGCGACCAATCAGAATCGCGCCTCACTTCCTATACACATACATAGCGGCGTGTCGGCGATTTTATGGCCGGAAAATAGAACCAGGAGCCCGGCCATAAAATCGCCGACGAGCCGCTGCCTGAGGCGCGATTCTGATTCGTCGGTGGCAGCGAGTCGCCGGCACAGCGACCAATCAGAATCGCACCTCACTTCCTATACACATACATAGCAGCGTGTCGGCGATTTTATGGCCGGAAAATAGAACCAGGAGCCCGGCCATAAAATCGCCGACGAGCCGCTGCCTGAGGCGCGATTCTGATTCGTCGGTGGCAGCGAGTCGCCGGCACAGCGACCAATCAGAATCGCGCCTCACTTCCTATACACATACATAGCGGTGTGTCGGCGATTTTATGGCCGGAAAACAGAACCAGGAGCCCGGCCATAAAATCGCCGACGAGCCGCTGCCTGAGGCGCGATTCTGATTCGTCGGTGGCAGCGAGTCGCCGGCACAGCGACCAATCAGAATCGCGCCTCACTTCCTATACACATACATAGTGGTGTGTCGGCGATTTTATGGCCGGAAAATAGAACCAGGAGCCCGGCCATAAAATCGCCGACGAGCCGCTGCCTGAGGCGCGATTGTGATTGCTCGGCGGCAGCGAGTCGCCGGCACAGCGACCAATCAGAATCGCGCCTCACTTCCTATACACATACATAGCGGCGTATCGGCGATTTTATGGCCGGAAAATAGAACCAGGGGCCCGGCCATAAAATCGCCGACGAGCCGCTGCCTGAGGCGCGATTCTGATTGGTCGGCGGCAGCGAGTCGCCGGCACAGCGACCAATCAGAATCGCGCCTCACTTCCTATACACATACATAGCGGCGTGTCGGCGATTTTATGGCCGGAAAATAGAACCAGGAGCCCGGCCATAAAATCGCCGACGAGCCGCTGCCTGAGGCGCGATTCTGATTCGTCGGTGGCAGCGAGTCGCCGGCACAGCGACCAATCAGAATCGCACCTCACTTCCTTTACACATACATAGCAGCGTGTCGGCGATTTTATGGCCGGAAAATAGAACCAGGAGCCCGGCCATAAAATCGCCGACGAGCCGCTGCCTGAGGCGCGATTCTGATTCGTCGGTGGCAGCGAGTCGCCGGCACAGCGACCAATCAGAATCGCGCCTCACTTCCTATACACATACATAGCGGTGTGTCGGCGATTTTATGGCCGGAAAATAGAACCAGGAGCCCGGCCATAAAATCGCCGACGAGCCGCTGCCTGAGGCGCGATTGTGATTGCTCGGCGGCAGCGAGTCGCCGGCACAGCGACCAATCAGAATCGCGCCTCACTTCCTATACACATACATAGCGGCGTATCGGCGATTTTATGGCCGGA
The DNA here is from genome assembly GCA_033576535.1 of Allobates femoralis. Classification (NCBI taxonomy): domain Eukaryota; kingdom Metazoa; phylum Chordata; class Amphibia; order Anura; family Aromobatidae; genus Allobates; species Allobates femoralis. The sequence continues at coordinate 1,170 of JARQOC010000758.1, read as the reverse complement.
AAATAGAACCAGGAGCCCGGCCATAAAATCGCCGACGAGCCGCTGCCTGAGGCGCGATTCTGATTCGTCGGCGGCAGCGAGTCGCCGGCACAGCGACCAATCAGAATCGCGCCTCACTTCCTATACACATACATAGCGGTGTGTCGGCGATTTTATGGCCGGAAAATAAAACCAGGAGCCCGGCCATAAAATCGCCGACGAGCCGCTGCCTGAGGCGCGATTCTGATTGCTCGGCGGCAGCGAGTCGCCGGCACAGCGACCAATCAGAATCGCGCCTCACTTCCTATACACATACATAGCGGTGTGTCGGCGATTTTATGGCCGGAAAATACAACCAGGAGCCCGGCCATAAAATCGCCGACACACCGCTATGTATGTGTATGGGAAGTGAGCTGCGATTCTGATTGGTCGGTGGCAGCGAGTCGCCGGCACAGCGACCAATCAGAATCGCGCCTCACTTCCCATACACATACATAGCGGTGTGTCCGCGATTTTATGGCCGGAAAATAGAACCAGGGCCACGGCCATAAAATCGCCGACACACCGCTATGTATCTCTATGGGAAGTCTATTTCAATCTATGTATCTATCTATCTATTTCTATCTATCTATTTGTTTTTATCTATCTATCTATATATCTATCTATCTATCTATTTATCTATCTGTCTATCTATCTATTTATCTATCTATTTGTTTTTATCTATCTATGTATCTATTTTTTTCTATCTATCTATCTATCTATCTACCTATGTATTTCTATCTATCTATCTATCTATCTATCTATCTATCTATCTATCTATGTATCTATCTATTTCTTTCTATTTCTTTCTATCTATCTATCTACCTATGTATTTCTATCTATCTATCTATTTATCTATCTCTCTCTCTCTCCTCTCTCTCTCCAGATTCTAGACTCCCGATTCTTTAGAATCGGGCTCACAGCTTGTCTATCTATAAACAGCTTATCTATCAATCTATGGCTATCTATCAATCTATCAATGGTTTATCTATCTATTTATCGGCCCAGTTACACACACAGATAATTGTGCAGATATTGTTGGCAGATCTCTGGTTGCAGTGAAATCATGGATACATTGTTACATTTGTACACGGCCAAAAAATGGAACAATGTGTCCATGGTTTCACTGCAACCAGAGATCTGCACACAATT